>JARFJB010001138.1:1665000-1707500 GCA_036346205.1 Vesta saturnalis | reverse complement strand
AAAATGAACCATATTCTTTCAGGATACAGCCTCAAGTACTTCCGTTCAGCTTCTAAACTGTTTTATGAGACAAGATGTAACAACTCAACATATCAAACTTTTCAGTATTAGTAAATGAAGCTATGTTTGACACAAAAATATTCTGGAACGAATAATTTTTAAGTGACATTAAATTCGATTGTGTTTTTATGTTTCACGGCCTGCTTATTGTTAGAGTCTTTAATAAAATACATTTTTTTTAATTTTCTTTGTTGTTTTTAAAAATAGATAGTGCATGTGCTATATCATTGTAAAGAGGATAAAAAAACACGATCAATTATTTGAAAGCCGACTTGTCGTTCCATAAGAAAAATTTAATTTAGGGGTTGAAACTAATAGAAAGTGCAAGAAAAATACAAATTGATATTTAAATTCTGCATAAAAAATATCTTAAGAAAGCGCAAATAAAATTTATATGTCTAATATAACAAAAAAGATATTACAAGAAAAACAAATTTGACATTTTTCTTTTTCTTGCCATAAGTCTTAAAATACATGGAAATTTGGAAATTAGAGAGTGCCCTATAATTTCACTAATCCTTAGGAGTAATTCATTTAATTTAACCAAACCTGTATCTTTTATAATAAGCGAGATCCCCATGCTGGAAATGTTATCTGGGACACGTTGTATATATATATATATATATATATATATATATATATATATATATATATATATATATATTTAATCAACTTTTAAAGTATATACAGTGAAAGGTTAACTCTGGTGGGACAAAAGTTGACTGTGATCCTTCATTGTGTGTATTAAAGTTATAATGCAGCGTAACTAGGGAGGTACATACAGTTTATATTTATATATGTATATATATATATATATATATATATATATATATACAGAGTGATGGTTTGGGAGTTCTAATTAGACGTTTAAGAAAAAATTGACATAATTAAAATCTGAAAATTTGGGGTATGAGGTTTTCGGATATGCCCAGTTGATCTAAAATATTTAGAGTCTTCTATCACTTCCGGTTATACCGGAAGCTGGCTAAAACTTCCTTATTTTAAATAAGCTCCTTTTGAGGATTCTCTCAATTTACGGTTTTGCTACCTTATACCGAGTGTTTTACGAGATATGACCAATTTTAATACGAAACGGTGTCCGCTTTGCCACACTGTATCTTTATAAATAATAAAATGGGAAACAATCTGGTTGGTAAAAATTTATTTAGTATCATCTATTTTAATAAAACTTTAACATTTTGTGGACAAAATAATTTTTAATGTACGAGGTGATTCAAAACACGTACTAAAACATTTCTCAACTTTCTTAAATGGATCACCCTGTATTTTATAACGTTATTAAAAAGAGCTTTAACTGTTCTTTAAGTTTTATTAACCACTCCCTACACCGAAATCGAATCGTTATTGGGGTATTTAGCTTTTAATGTATGGAATAATGACTTGTATTATGATTTTGATTATTATTGTATAGGATTTATAAAATATAAAGTTTACGAGAATCCTGTAACAACCAAACAAGACACTATAGAAAGGATTGGGAATGCATTTGGGTCACTAACACCAGTGCAGATTAGACAGGCAACAATGACTTCCATACTTCAAAGAGCTAATAAATGTTTGCAGCAGCAAGGAGATGTTTTTGAGCATCTACTTTAAATGTTAAATTTGATTTTATACATATTTTTTACAATTTTACATTTTGATTTCTTTGATATTTTAATGTAATAATTTGTGCTATAAAACTAAATACCCCAATAACGGCTCGATTTAGGTATAGGGAGTGGTTAATAAAACTTAAAGAACAGTTAAAGTTCTTTCTAATAACGTTATAAAATACAGGGTGATCCATTTAGGAAAGTTGAGAAATGTTTTAGTACGCGTTTTAAATCACCTCGTACATTAAATATTATTTTATCCACAAAATGTTAAAGTTTTATTAAAATAGATTGTTTCCCTTTTTATTATTTATAAAGGTACAGTGTGTCAAACCGGACACTGTTTCGTATTAAAATTGGTCATATCTCGTAAAACACTCGGTATAAGGTAGCATAACCGTCTATTGAGAGAATCCTCAAAAGTAGCTTTATAAAAATACGTAATAATATACAGGGTGTTCGATTTAATGTAAGGAAGTTTTAGCCAACTTCCGGTATAACCGGAAGTGGTAGAAGACTAAATATTTTAGATCAACTAGGCATATCCGAAAACCCCATACCCCAAATTTTCAGATTTTAATTATGTCAAGTTTCTCTAAAACGTCTAATTAGAATTCCCAAAGAATCACCTATATATATATATATACATACTATATATATATATATATATATATATATATATATATATATATATATATATATATATATATATATATAGTTTTTCAATGAACGAACAGAAGTTCAATTTAATAATCATATTTTGTGTTTGATTTAAAATTAACTTTTAAAGTACATACAGTAAAAGGTTAACTCGAGTGGCGATTGAACCAACGACCCCCACTTTACTTGAGCTATGGAGGAGGCAAGTCACAAACGATTCAACCTCAAACTGTCATTTCGAATATTGTAGATTGAGCAAATTTATATGTACTTTTTGATAAAAAAATGTTGTTACTGTCGCAAATTTTGTTCACCCTGTATCTTCAAAACAAAGGGGTTTTTAAAAAATAGGACAAAATATTCTTCAAATAGGCCAAGAAATGACTCCTTGAATATTTGCCGCATGTTTACCTAACACTATATATATATATATATATATATATATATATATATATATATATGTATATATATATATATATATATATATATATATATATATATATATATATATATATATATATATATATATATATATATGTATATTTATTTTTGTTTAAAGGATAATGCTGGGATTTCCTAGTTCCAGTAGGCATACAGGTAAATAAAGAAAATTTACCATTACATACGATTATATCATTTATAGGTGCACCAACACAAAAACTTGCTAAATACATCTCTAGTACCTTAGATTCTGCTTTTCATAATCATAACATCATATATATATATATATATATATATATATATATATATATATATATATATATATATATATATATATATATATATATATACAGGGTGTCCAGTTTAAGATGAAATGCATGGGGATATTGGAAACCGTTAGAGATACGAAGATGGTTAAATGGAGAAAAGTTGCGTCATTATATGCCCAAGAAGTAACCATGGCTACATGTCAAAAAATCCTTCCATTTACTAGACACAGGGTGATAACTGAAAATATGCGTTTTCTAAAAATCGCTATATCTTGTTTCTTGCAAGAGATACATCCACGATTTTTGCAAAATGGGGGTAACAGGTAGCGAGGATTTCAAAAATGAATTTGAAAAAAATCTAGGCCTACTAGATTTTGAGATAATGCACGCAACTTTCGATTTTCTTATGGACGCCATATTGGATTTTTGCATTTTGAATTCTTCATAAAAATGCTTTTCAACCATATATCATATTTTTATAATCTGACAATGAGAAACTGTCAAATTACACAATTAAATTTATATCAAAGCAACCTTGACATATTATGTATTTTAATTAAATGAAAATTAATCTACAAATTAAACTAACTATTGAGAACAATATTATTGATTATTAACATAAATCATAATAATAAAAGTGACAAAAACAACAAAAATTAAAATTTAATATTATACTGAATTTTACTATTAATTAATCAAATGCTCGAATAAACCTCCATTCTCTTGCAATAATTGAATAGATGGTTGATTGGCAAAGGCCTAGTTTGATATAAATTTAATTGTGTAATTTGACACTTTCTCATTGGCAGATTATAAACATCTGATATATGGTTGAAAAGCATTTTTATGAAGAATTGAAAATGCGAGATGATAAGGAACTCTTGTGATGCAGTGCTAACTCGATGCAGATGGTGTTTGCAGGATAATATATATATATATATATATATATATATATATATATATATATATATATATATTTATATATATATATATATATATATATATATATATATATATATATATACTTTTTTAATTAACTTTTAAACTACATACATCAAAAGATTAACTCGAGTGGGACAAAAGTTGACTGTGATTCTTCATTGTGTGTATTAAAATTATATTACATCGTAACTAGGGAAGTACATGCAGTTTAAGTTTGAATCGGTTGTGACTTGCCTCCTCGATAGCTAAGATGGAAGAGCCCCACTCTAGTAAAGTTTAGTTCCCCTGTTATTTATAAGGTAATCAAAAAAATGACTTCAAAGTCTCCATATGTAAATTATGTGTAAAAACAGCCCTTTTTGATTTCCTTATAAATAACTGCCGAAGAGGTTCACTTACAATTTTCATATTTAATGACTGTTGGTAGATGTGTACAAGGTACATTAATGCCAAATATCAAAACAATCGAAAAAACATAACATTCTAAACTCAGGTGTCTTGCTTTTGAAATTGATAGTACATGTAACGCTTAACAGAATTCATAACAAAAATGTATGCATATCTGAATATTAAACTTATTATATGAGAAGAGCAAGTACAAATATTTATTTAAATATACCGGGCTATCCCAATATTACGTCGGAAACTTATTATGACAGTTTAACAAATATATATATATATATATATATATATATATATATATATATATATATATATATATATATATATATATATATATATGAAGTTGAAGTTGATGTTCTTCCGGGCTTGGTCTCGCGTAGATTCTCCTCCATGGTTCTTAAGAGAACCGATGTTGCAAAGACGACGTTTCGGCATAATCTCATCTGCCATTTTCAAGCCCTCGTGTTCCGCCCTGGTAACTCGAACTGAACTACCAGGAGCAGAACACGAAGACCATGGAGGAGAATCTACGCGAGACCAAGCCCGGAAGGACCTCATATCCAGCACTCGCGGAAACCTGAAAATTAATATATATATATATATATATATATATATATATATATATATATATATATAGTAGATATACATTGTTTTTGATGAACGAAGTTCGATTTAATAATCATTAATTGTATTTTATTTAACCCACGACCTCCACTTTACTAGAGTGGAGTTCTTCCATCTGAGCTATCGGGGAGGCAAGTCACAATCGATTCAAACTTCAACTGTATGTACTTCCCTAGTTACGATGTATTATAATTTTATACATACAATGAAGGATCACAGTCAACTTATGTACCACTCGAGTTAATCTTTTACTGTACGTCCTTTAAAAGTTAATTTATATATATATATATATATATATATATATATATATATATATATATATGTCGATGATGTTGTAGTCTCAACAAGACTGTCAGCTCGACGTTACGGAAAGATCCTACTTGCCATATTCAGACACTTTTAACTTTTGACTACTGCTTCTCGTTATCCGTATGCTTTATTCTGGTAGAGGTTCCGTTTTATATCGCTGGTTACGTACTTGACTTCGTGTGATTGGTCCATTTAAATATCCAAAAGTTAAGTATTTTATGATATAGTGTAAACTACGTACTATACTCATAATTTTGTTTAACACAATGATGGTCGTACATTTCTTAAGAAATTACGCATGGTTTCATAAAGCCCTTAGGCAATGCGTTTCATTCACTCTCCAAGAGGCAGGGCGAACTGCTTGAGCTTTACAAGTTTCTCCTGCCACAGTGATGGATTCCCAATGTGTATACATGATTACAGCACCACCTAAAATAGCGACACATGATGTGTGTATACACAATGATCATGTCGCTATATGTGCATAGGGCAACTCCCCTTAAAAAACTTATACGTGGTACACAGAAGCGAGAATCGAACCCATTATCTCCCAAATGTTAAACATATCGGATCACCATTGGCCCACTTGCTCGGTTTTGGTAAATTAGATAATTGCAAATATACTGAATGTTTTGCAATCGGAGGAAAATTACTGTTTACACGTTTTTGAATACACAGGGTGGTCAACGACGTTTAGAAGGGAAGTGCATTATGTGATAGTTATATATGGTGCCTTTACGACTTATTAAAAGTTGCTTGTTCTACTAATTCCTTTTTCTTACATTTCTTTATTTTAGGTTACCTGACATTACTTAAATAGAAAATCGTAATTGAATTACACTGAATACGATTTCATATTTGAAAAGCATGATTAAAATAAATTTGATTGAAAAAAAACAATAATTTACATTATGTTATAATTAAATAGAAACTATAAAATAAACTCTTAAATTCGGAATACGACTTGATCTTTATCAAATGTTTCACACAGCCCGAGTTCGACGAGATAAGAAACGTGCCGGGTGCCGCTTAGACGGGAACACTCGCATTTGTCCGCCCCCCGATTTCGGGATTGCCACGGCCGCGTTTGCGAGGGATCAAAATAAAAATTCGCCGACGGCTCGACGTGAGGGTCGAGATTTTGCGAGCGATGGCGAAGGAGTGGGGCGGGATTAGGGCGTCCTGACGTATAGTCTAAACTACCGACGCATCACCACGTGGGTGGTGGCGCAGGGAGTTGTCTAGGTGTGGTCGGAAGATATCTCGTAGATTTTCTCGAAAACGTGACCTCAGAAATTATTTAAACTTTAAACATCAATGGGGACCGCCGAGAACTATATTACCCCGATAAGGCCATAGCCGGTTGTCGCTGCGTTTCGGGGAAGGGGGCGGAAGGAGTTTTTCGTCAATTTCGATTGGCTCGGCTGAATGAAAAGTTAGAGGGTTCGTATTTTTTGTGTTCGCCTTACATTTCGAGTACGCATCGAACGTGGACGGTGAAAGTTGGGCAATAATCACGAGATGCGTGGGGGAAAGTATGCTTGGGAAACATGATCATACGAGACGTATCGTTTCACGGTTTGGATTTTTACATAATGGAAATACGTTCACTATCGAATTAGAATTGAATGACGTTTAAAGCTCGAAAATCGGATCGGATTTGGGCGAGTTACGAACTTTTGCAATGCTTTTTAAATGGGGAAATTTACGTGTCAATAAAAATTGGAGGAACGTCGAAACGAACCGGGGAATTTTTTTCAAAGTAGGAACGTTAGTTTGTCTTTAAAATAAAAGTCAAAGATCGCCTTCAGATATTTTTCCAACAAAACACAATTTTTTCCAAATATTTGTGCGAGGTATCCAAATCGATGAATTTTGGTGCGAACATGAACAAAATCGGCTTTGATTCTCTCTAACGGGTACCGGCTTCGAGTTATCACGACGTCTCGATTTAACAGAATTCACATAAATGGCCATAACTTTTGTGCTTTTAAAGGTAGCGTTTCCATTTCACAGCTGAACGACGTGTCCTAACGGGGCGCATCGACTGCCGTTTATTACACTTTCGTATCATTTATAATTTTTGAGTTATAGGGCAACATATGAAATCGAAAAATTGCAACCTTGGCAATTTTTTAATCACTTTCCGTTGGAATTTTAACGTGATTTTTTTATTTTTCTTTACGGTGACGAGTTCTACCACAGCGTATTTTTACGAAATTTTGAACCGTCGGAAATATTTTCGAACTAAATACCGATTTACTATAATTTTGCCCTCAAAAAGAAGACTCCGTGGTCAAAAGTCGGAAAGTCGAAAATTTCGACTTCGAAATCGAATTGTTGTTTTTCGAACTAATAGAGTTCGAATTCAGAAAAAACAAAAGAGACGAGAAATGTTGTGGTTCTCAAGACTGGTATGACGGATTTCTTCTTTCTTTAATCTGAGAGATATTAACCGAAATAACAAAATCGACGTATGGCGTTGACGGCGTCGCGACACTCGATTTATATGGTTTAAACGAATGACGTCTTCGTTTATCCGACGATGTAAATGTTTTTATGATTTGCTATCGAATAAACACTCCTCCCATCGAAAATAGTACGTATCCTGTGTATTTATATGGGGTATACGTGTGATATATATATATATATATATATATATATATATATATATATATATATATATATATATATATATATATATATAGGGGTAGCGCTTATTAAATAGAAACCATAAAATAAACTCTCAAATTCAGAATACGACCCGATTTTTATCACATTTTTCACACGGCCCGAGTTCGACGAGATAAGAAACGTGCCGGGTATGGTTTCGACGGGAACCCTCGCATTCGGCCGCATCCATGCGCATTGATTCTGAGGAAGGTCGACTTCGCGCATCTCTTAATAACTTCGTTATTTACAGACCGATTTTTTCTAATCTTTGCACCCATTTAGATCGAGACCAAACGCTAAAAAGTGATTTTCAACTTATTTTGTATACCCTCCACTTTTCGAGATATAGAGCCATCTTCCTTATTTTGCGTACTCGAACTCTGAAATTTGAAATATAAGTTCTCTGGGACACCTACATGGAGAATCCGTCAAAAAACGCAAGTCGACTTTTTTCCCAAAGCTCGAACTTGGAATGGATCTAATGTTCAAACTCAGGTTAGGCGTGTTCTAGTATGAGTCCGAAACACAATACAACTTTAAAAGTGATCCTAAATTAAAACCGAGCTATACAATGAACGAAAACGTGATCACCCCAAATCGACCCAAACTACTCTTAAAATCATTTTTAGACCGTTTACAAACATTTTGAGTTTTAACCAAATTTGGCCCATCTAACCTCAACCCCTTCCCAATCGCTCGCAATGTGTGTGTGTGTGTGTGTCCATATATATATATATATATATATATATATATATATATATATATATATATATATATATATATATATATATATATATATATATATATATATATATATATATATATTATATATATAGTTATAAACGGTATCTTACTGAGCCCGATATAGCAACAGGTCCCTACTGAGCCCGACCCCCCGCGCTAATATACAAAACGTTGTGTGGCCCGATTTTATGTTATGCGTACGTTGTGAATCCCGGCAGCGTTGTCGATATTTTCTAGCTATTTTATATAGATATGCACTTATTATTCTCTCTTTTTCCTTATTTTTAATTATATATCGGCGGATTACACTTTTGTTATGTATTGACAAGCTAATATACTGTAAGAAAAATTTCAAACAGAAAATAGCGGAATATGAAAATGTAAACTTTTACCATTATTATACATATTAAAATACTTATCTTATTTGGACTTTTTATTTGGTGTGTTTCTATATACAATCTATCTAAATATTTCGGTAACACCTACAGTTATCTTCGTCAGTAGCAGTATTTTCTAATAAAATTGTTAAAGATGTTCAAAACAATTTTGTGAAATTTGAAAAATTAAAACATAAACACAAACCTGCTATTAAAATAACAGTTTGGAAAACGTATAAAGCCAACTATAGAATACAATTTTAGTAAAGAGTAACTAGAGAATTAAAAGATTAAGTGTTGTTAAACTGTCTTTAAGATGGCAAATCATAACACTCTCCAACAGTCGAAGGCTAATAATGAAAAATGTCCACCAAGAAACAAATTGGACAAAATTTGATGAGACACTAAAAGCTAAAATTAAAACTCAAGTCAAGACGTATCATCATACCCTTTTTTTTTAATTATACGACGGCAAAGCTTATTTAAACGGAGACTTTCTTCTTGTATATTTTTTAATAGCTTCACGTTCTAAACGAACATAATAATGTATTTGTATTGGTAATATTTCCATATTGTCAAATTGGCTATCATGATTTAAATTATTTAAGGGATTATCAGCTACCGCAGACTTCTCTGGTTGACTTAATCTACAAAATCTCATATGTTCTTTATGTCTTGTATCAAAATTACATTTTGTGGTTCCAATGTATACTTTTCCACATGAACAATATACACTCCGAAAGATGACAATGGATTTGAAATATCTTTAGGTGACCTTAAATGTTCTTTAATTTTTCTTGTAGGTTAGAAATAATGCTAACACCATATTTAATTAAGATTTTCTCAGTCCTATCAGGAAGTGAATATCTATTACCTTGTAAGGATTTTGTTAAATATTTATATTCATGTTTTAAAAATTTAGGATCACAAATTCGTTTTGCTCGATCTACTAAAGATTTAATTATACAAATTTTCTGACGTAGATGCTGGTTGGATAATTTATGAAGAAATCTATCAGTATGTGTTCGCTTTCTGTAAACCTTAAAACATATTAAAGTATTAATTTTTTACACTTATGTCGTATACCGAATTTGAAAAAAATGTCTTACAAAATTTCTATTTGGCAAAAATGACTTTTGAATCACAAAATTATCAATTTTTATAATTTTTTGCAGTAACTTTTTCAAATATTTTTCTTTATTTCAATTCTCAATTATTTGGTTTCCATGGTGACCACGAACAAGGAATACTAGATTTAAGTATGTAGCTCATTTTTATCACAAATTTTAAAATTGGGACTTTTTTGATAATAAATATGAAAGTGTTACGGGTGTTAAGGGGCACTGCTCTTAATATAGCCAGAAGGACCTTAATACCATCAAAAATAATCCTAAGACCAACCCCAAGTCCAAGTCCAGGTCCAGGACCAATCCCCCAAGACCAGCTTCAGGTCCAACTCTAAGACTTATCCCAAGAGCAGCTCCAGCCCCTAACCCTAAGGCCTACATCTGCCCCTCACGTGCGCAAGTTCAGAAAGGCTCTAATTAGGGTTGACCCATAGGGTAGAAAATACGCGACCTATACGTGAGTTGTCATAAAATAGGGTGAAAAACAGTCCTACACGTGGGTGTGTAAAAAAATAGGGATGAAAATACACGTCCTATACGTAAGCCGATAAAATAATTAGGGTTGCCCTCGAAAAGAAAGGGTTGAAAATACGGTCTCACACGTAGGTGTATGTAAAAAATAATTAGGGATGAAAAGGGTTGAAAATACGGTCTCACACGTGGGTATGTAAAAAATAGGGGTGAAAAAATACGTCCTACACGTAAGCAAGTAAAAATAAGGCTGGAAAATGCGGTCCTCCACGTAGGCGTGTAAAACCGGAAGTGACGTCAGATCCATTTTTTTCATTGTATTTCATTGTGTTGTTTCGTATTTTAGCCCAAGCATCTAACTCACGTAAATCAAATATCAAAATCAGAAAAGCATCTAAAATATTTAATTGCGACACAAGCAGTGGAAGTGACCTAAGTATGTATCTTTGTAATTCCCTTTGATAACGTAATATAGTTTCTTCATTTTAGCCAAAACATTCAAAGGAAGTAAAATAACAGATTCAACTAAATCAAAAAAGAAGCAAAAAATTATTAGGGCACGGTGGACGGAAGAACAAAAACAATAGATCAAAAAACATTTCAGCCACCATATTTAAAATAAAATTCCACCTAAAAAAAACGAAGTTTAGCAATTTATAATGAAATATTCTTCATTGTATTCTGGAAGGAACTGGGTTGTAGTTAAAGCTTTCGTTTATAATTTATATAAAAATACGTCGAACTTGTAAATAAATTTTTCTATTACTAACCTGAGAAATCGCCATTATTTACTCTCCCTAGGTAAATAATGAAAATAAAAAAACGCCTACTAAATAATGATTTTATTTATTTTTAATGAGTGAAACAAAACTCATAACTAAGAAAAAAAAAATAAACCGGAAAATTTGACAAGATAGAAATTGCTAATTAACTGCACAATTAACTAAACATATTGAAAGTTATAGTTAATTGTACAATTATGACAAATCATGTGTATTCCGGCATTTCCGTTATTAACAGAACTAACATTATTAGTTACAAGTAACCGTTATGCGTTAATAATGAATTATGTAATTTGTCATTTTGTCAGTTTTAGTTTGACAAATAATGCCCAGTCTACCTGATATTTTGAAAGTGGATAAAAAATAACATAATAATATTCAAGTACTAATTCAATCAAATTACAATTTTAACAGTTTTATCCTCAAGTAGTAAAAAAAAATCTATATACACCTCGGTTTAAAATTTCTCGGTTAATAATGGCTCACTTCTCAACCTAGGTGTATAATATACTATTTTGATTACAGTAACTTAATAATTTGTTATTCGAGAAGCACCATATTAAAAATATGCACATATGTACACGTACGGCACGTAAAGTTTGCCAATATTTTAAAGATGTGCAAAAAGAATACTTTGCACATGTTTTTCTATTAAATGCTAATCCCAACGTTGCCGCATGTTGGGCCACACAATGTACGGTTCGTGAAGATCGAGAGTTTGTATATAAAAGCGACCTCTGAAGCGGCCTCCTCAGAACTATTCTGTATATAGTGGAGGTATAAACGGACATTATGAGGCCCGACCTAATTTTCGGATTTACACGTTTTGATGCCTATACAATCATATTTTGATGATATACACATGGGTACCTTGTTGAGCCCGGGGTGTTTAATATACACATTTTTATTACCCAAATATATTATTTTATGGGTACATTACACACCTGAAGTATATTGTTAAAACACCATGATTTATTAATGAAAATCGATATCGAAACATTACGAAGTTGTCAACCAACGGTAAGTACTTTACTATGAAGTAGATTTAAACTTTTTTAATTCATACAAAGTATGCTTTTAATATATTCAGTGAACTATATTTTACTACATGGAAACTCCATATTACATAACTAGAAATAAAACTAACACTGTTTCTAAATGTTTACTATGTTGTTTAATGACAATCGTTTCAACAACCATGAGTCTTCCTCAGATTGAGTATTTCAACAAACTTTATTTGTAATAAAACAAGAGTGTAATTATAAAGTTTCACGATTATCACACATAATTAGAGTACGTTTAAGTTTTTATATAAATTTAAACTTTTCAATATTTTCATGTTTCATAAAGTTACTTTAACATCTAAAACAATCTTAATTATATTAACATTTACTGAGGGCGATATATGCATCATTTCATTAAACCTTTGTACTGTTTTTTTTTTAATATTTAACTTTTACTATATAAAAAGGAAGTAAAACTTTGTTCTACAAAAGTTTTTTATACATTATTCGTTTCTGAGTATATAATTTTTTAATTAACACTTTTCATATATTGTAAATTAAACATGCTACTCATTTCTACAACAAATGTCAATTTATTTGGATCAATAAATTAATTACATAGAAGTTATTATTGCATATTCGCGCATCAGATTGTTCCTTTTTGATTAATATATTTTATTTTATTTTGCCACCATAATGTTCTTTATACGGCTCCAAATGCGGACGTAATGTGGTCTTTACAGCACGGAAATGTCATTGATGCTAAGCAGCATGATTGACAGCAAACACATGACATGATATATAATAGCAATATCACAGTATCTTAGTAACAACAAATTAGCCTACTGTCGACTTTATTTCACTGCATTTGCATTTAAAAACTTGCCGAAAATACTGAATCTTTTTAATATTTTGTTCCAGTTTCATGGTGCAAAATAAAATAAAACATTGTATGTACCACGGGCATAATTGTAGATTATGGCTCTCAGGAATATAAAAGCCCTCCGCTTCGCGTCGGGCTTTTAACATTCCCTCGAGCCATAATCTTCTGATTATGCCCTTAATACATAAATATCTATTAATACTAATTTCTTACTTATTACTTTGATATATATTCATTTGATTTGAATGTATCCACAATTTGTTGAAATATATCAAATACTTGACTATTTTCAAAAAATTGGAGTTGGTTATCCTTAAAGGTCGGAATGACATTTGGAGGGTCAACCACTTAGTTTAATTATTACGTATCAGACTGTACTTGTAGAAAATATTATTTTGGTAGCATTGCATGTCTAACAGACATTTTATTTTACGATTGTTGAATACTTTCCAATATGTAATTTGGCTACGTTTAAACTTTCATGAAATTTTTACTTTCATAAATGTTATTTTGTAAGTCAATATGACATTTCATTTTACAATAGTTAAATACTTCCCAATATGTAATTTGACATTTCAACTTTCATAGCATTTTTTAATTTTATAATAGCTATTTGTGTATTAAGAGCGCAAAGTGATACATTGCCGCCCTGAGCGAGAAGATTGACGCGCGACGCGTAGCGGAGCGCGGCTATCTAGCGAGAGCGGCAATGGCACTTTGTGCTCGAATTACACATGATTTTTTCTACAACCGGTGTTTTTATAATAATGTTTGGTAAAAATTAATAATTACTGGTAACCACAAATTTGACAGTTAAGATTTCAAAACGCGAGCATCACTTTGCGTTACACATGTGTTTTTGTCAGAATGTTTGTTAAAAAACTGCTGTATTTTCATAATGTTGCTTATTTTCGTAATGAACTTATTATAAAAGAGGTAGCACAACTATTCTAAAAAATTGTTATTAAAATTATTACATTTCCTTTAATTTACATTTTGTAAGTTGGAAGGTAGTGTGGTGTTCCACACCAGATATTTATTGCAAGAAAATGATCTTAACATCACGCGCTATCACAAAATTGTCGACATCTGTCAAATACCCCTTAACTCATACTTTGTCAAAAATCGCAGAAACACTAGACGTTTATTTATTAAGGTTTCCATGATAACTAAGCGAGCGTTTTAGTTACTTTGTCGCTTGGCGAGCGACAAAGTAACAAGTAAACGAGCTTACTCTATGAACAATCAACAAGAACCGCGGGCGTGCGGCGTGGTCGGGACCGCGTGGGCGTGGTCAGAAAGTGTGGTTAGGTTAGGATCACGCATACCACAACAAAATAACTCACTATATTGAAACAAAATTTGTGTGGTAAATTATGAACATATATTTCTTTTAGTACCAATTTAAATAAGTAAAATACGAAACAGGCGCGAAAAGATTGGGAGTTAAGAAGAAGAAATAATTTTCCGCCTACAAAAGCATGTTTTATAAAAATCCCTACATGAAAAAATTGTGTTATTTTTTCCCTAAAAGTAGGGAAATTTCCCTACGGTTACCAACCTAAGAGTGAATATGTTCAAAGAGGATGTTCCCTTTTAGGTCAACTTTCAATTAAGAGTGAGGTTAGGTGTACCTGTGTACAAACTAAAATTTATGACCTTTATACAGTTGATGTTTAAAAATGAATAAGGTAGGTAAGATAATTGCTGTGTTTATGTATCAAATTTTTGAGGTTGGTATTTTTATAAAACATTCAGTAATTTAAAATTTTAATTGAGTAATTTGTCTGAATTCTAGATTAAGGTTGAATTTATGTACCTATAATGGTGGAATTTCATTGTAGGTTAATAAAAATCCTGAATATAGATGTTATACCGGCGGTGAACATGAACATGTTGTTTTTACAACTAGGAAGTGCAGAATTCATGACTATATGTCAGGGTTAGAGAATACATGGCTTGTTAATAACATGGTATATGCATATACCTACAAAGCAACTTCAACGGTACCTGGTGGAATAAGAATTGAAATCAAGAGGAAGAACATTAGGGAGAAGCAAATGAAAGTCAATAAGAAAAGAAATGAATTATTAGAGAAAAAGCTGTTATTATTGGAAAAACATTTATCTAAAATTGATTAATTCAAAATACACTTTTCATTATTTCTAAGAGTACATTTCAGTTTATGTTAATGTAAATTATAGTTTATGTTCAAATATAGGCATCATAATAAACTTGCAATATAATTTCTTTTTGCTACTCCTACTTATATCAAAATTGACATTTGCTTCTGTAACAGTGGTATTGATTTCTTCACTTATATCAGTTGCATCCAAAGGATATTTTCACTGTCAAACAAAAGTTCATCTTTCATTAGCATACATTATATAACATACAACATGATTTAATAAGACCAACAATTCTTGTAACATTTCTTAGTTTCACATGATATAATTGTCGAAATCTTTGTTTAAGGAGACCATTAGTATGTTCCACTTTCGTTCTAAGCGAGCTGTTAATTTTATTGTAGTTTATTTTTTTTATTTATATTTGACATTGCTTAAGTTTGTTAGCTTTATCTACATACCGATAACTCTAGGAAACCGCGATTATATAAAAATTTTACTCTTTATTCTGCATTTCTTGCGCTGAAGGCCACCTGATGGTTTATTTCATCAAAAAACAAATTCATGTGTGTTATTATTTCAAATAATGTAAAAGTTGTGTCTTGAATCTGTCGGATACTTCAACATACGAGCACGAGTATCCCACATACCACAAAAAAAATTCCAAATGCTTCCTTGGTTCAATTATAGATTTATTTATATGTTACTAAAGATAAAGTGAACTTAAGATTCGATTTTCCTTGAAACTTTCAATTAAATTCTCCATAACCACTTATGAAACCCTGAAGTGAGTTATAAATTCCTCTCCATTGTAGTTGTGGATAGTAATTCTGCTATAGTTTTGTATAGAATTTCTTTCCGTTCTTGCCAAAGTACTAATTACTGCTTCTATTACTTCGTCGTCCGGATCTGGTGTTGAAGTAACACAATCATCATCGTCGCTTTCCAAAAATAGAGCATTCAAATTTGCATTAGACATGATTGCGTAGTTTAACGTTATGTTCCTCTAGCTCATTCGTTTTATATTAACCTGATGCAAGCAATTTATTATGACGCAAGTCACTCCAATCACGTGATTAATACGGAATGGGACGTTTGTACGCAGCCGTTTGGAACGCCGCCATTTGGACGCAGCTGTTTAGACGCAAGGACGTTTGAACGCAAGGTTATTTGAACTTAGGTACGTTTGAACCGGAAGTTCGGTAATGAACGAGTAAAACGCAATATTATGTATTTTATTATACAAAAAAATTATATAGATAATCAATTGTCCATTAAATAATTGTGCGATATACCTCTTAAATATTCAATTATATTGCGGTTATTGTAATTTGTTACCAGGCGTTTAATTCGGCTATCAGAGTCGTGATATTTTTTTAATTTCGTTTGTGCGGCATGTCCCGCAATCAATGTTATCATTACCAATAATGAGGTGAAAGGGAAAAAGAAAGAAATTGCTAGACGCGGCCTAATTGAATAGCGATTGTGGAAAGTGAAATTTTCACCTAAACGATAATTAGAGGATAATTAATAAATAATAAACTTTACTTGAAACGTAGGTTCAATTACACCATGTTGTTGTGACAGAACTGGAAAATTTTTTTCTACTTTTACAAGTGGAGCAAAAATTCCATTATTTTTCAATTTTGCGTTCAAAAGTCCTTGCGTCCAAATGTCTGGCGTTCAAATGTCCTCGCGTCTAAACAGCTGTGTTCAATCGGCTGCGTTCAAACGGCCGTGTTCTAACGTCCTAGACCGTGATTAGTAAGACATTGACTAGCCCTATAGCTGTATAAAACGAATAAAGCTAATGTTAAATGTTAAATGTATAAGTTGGTATTTACATTAATATTATTTTGCTGACATTGCACGTCAAAAAGTTGAATGCTTCCAAAAATATAGTTTGGCAACATTTAAATTTTGATTGACTATTGGTAAAGTCAGACACTGAGGTTAAGAATGTTACTTATTAAGATGTTTAAGTTGGCACTTACATTAATAGCCCTTTGGTAACATTGCACGTCAAAAAGTTGACTGCTTCCAAAAACATAGTTTTTAATAATTAGTAAAGTCAGACATTGATGTTAAAAATGTTACGTATTAAAATGTTTAAGTTGGTACTGTCGTAAATGTTAGTTTGGTAGCATTAAACGTCAAAATGAGAGTTCTTATTACTACCATTAACACTTCCGGCAAGTGAATTTCTTTTTTCCCAATTTTCATATTTTTTCAATATTACATATTAACTACATTCCAATCAAGTATATAATGAAAATAAAAACGACAATAAATTCATTTTAATTATATTTTCTACATCTATACCATTTTAAACAGAATATACCTTATTTTCAATAAAATAAAATAACCACAATCAAATTACGTTCAGATGTATTCAAACGTGTTGTGACTTCAGTCATTGAGTAATGATTTTTTACTCAATGCTTCAGTATGATTTTAAATGCGCAGCATTTACATGTCCACGGAACGACGAATTATTCTTCTAACTAAATAAAGCATAATTTTAGCATTTTTTAACAACTGAAAATTTTTTTAAGAAAAATTTTACCTTTAAGTAAATATCGTAACGGTTATCGGGGTGTGTTGTGACCATAGCGCGGAGTGAAGCTCCAAACTAGTTATAATAAGTAATAAAATAAAATGAAAAAATAAAACTAGGAATAACGAAAATCAAAAGCGTAAATATTTAGTATTAAAACACCAAATAAAGTTGGTAATTAGTTCTTGAGATGTCGTATACAAGAATTGGGTTTTGCAATAAAAATAGTGCCATCATTTGTTTTTTAAACTCATGTACTTACTGTGCTGCTAAATATATACACATAATAAACAAGAAGTGCTTAACTCCAGTTTGCATTTAGCCATAATTATTTATACTCGTACTTAACATCTTCCTTTGATGACAATTATATCTATCTTGAGAACGTTTTTGTCAATGTTTCAGTACCTACTCTATAAGGAATATTTAATTCTTCCCGTTAAATGTTATCAAGCTAACCTAGACATGTTCTTATGTTTAACATTCTAAATCTTACTATAGAAACATATACAAATATTCATGCATTGAATAGAAAAAGTATGTTGACAGTATCGACCGTATACATCAATGGTTCTCTTTTATAGTACCTCTTGTTGACATTAGATATATGAGAATCGTTCAACCAATTTCATACACGTCAATCGATGTTATACGGAAACTAGAATGTAGCTTTTTAATTTCAAATCCAACTTGTGCATATTTTAATTATCCATCTCTTTTTTTAAGTCATTATTTCAGTGAACGCTCATTAAATTCTTAACGGCTGTCGTATTTGATGTTTAGCTTTTAATTAAAATTACCTCATCTTGCTAAAAGCAAAAACAAGCGTGGGTCTATTTCATTTCTATAATATTCAATTATATGTGTATACCATTCCAACGTAGCTTTAGTCATTTTCAGTAGTAATACGTTTGTTATTTATATTTTGAAAGTAAAGAAGCTAGGTGCAATAAAACAAGATTACTACTTAGTATTCACCAAAATTAAAGAAAATAGTATATTAAACTATAAGTGGATAAAAAGGTCTTTAAAACACGCGCGATTTTTCGAGCACGACGGCGCCCCGAAGTACTCGAAATAGAGTAAGTGTTTTAAAAACCAGTTATTCACGAATACTTGATGCTATTTTTGTATTGGTGCACCTTGTAATCATAAATACTAGTATTATTACTACAAAAAAGAACTAATAATGTAAAATATGTAAATAAAAATTATCATATGTAACAATACTAACTATACTTTCTATTTTCATTTATAAAATTAAAAGTGTTAAATAATGTTTAAATAATGGTTTTGAATTTGTTAGTAACATTTTATTTGACGTTACCAGGTACAAAGGTTAGATCAATAATAAAAAAATTGTCAGTTAGACTTCACGTTTCTTGAGTTGTTGATGTTGCCATGGTAACTTTAAAAAACGCGCTAAGGCGTGCTTTAAATAGGTAAAATGGGGCACCAATAAAAAAAAATTGTATTTTCCTTCCATTTTGATTCTTTAATAGATATATTAAGAAACGCGACGTAATCATCTCCGATGTCATTATAGCCATTAATTCACTGAACATTTTACGAAAATATTTAGGTTGGTAAAGCTTGATCCGGAATTATGTTACGTATGTCACTCTTACAAAATGTGGCAAATACAGGGTGCATTCCGTGGAAAACTTTGATGTGAGCAAATTCGCGACCGTATTTTTGGCGGTTTCACGTATTTCAGGGCGCGTACATGCAAAATTATCTTGATTATCTTACATTTTTGTAATCGTTACTTTTACTACATAAACAAAAAAGTGGTATATACTAAATATATATTATTTATGTATTTAATTTGACATTTGTCATCAAACATATCAAAATTTAATTTTTTTCTAATTGTGTGTAAACGATTACAAAAATGTTTTCTTCACACGTCAATAAAAGATGACATTTTAAACAACGTTAAAGTTTGACATTTTCACCGGCGGCTGCAAAAGTCTTTTGCATCCCCTCGCAGCGGATGCAAAAGTAATGTTAATAATAAGTTAATAACTCAAACATCCAATTTGGAAAACAACGAAAACAAATTTATTGTTTAGAGTTATAAAGATTAAAAGTACAATGATTAAAACTAACATTTGCTCCAAAATAAAATCTGCCAGAGGTAACAGTGGAGGTCTCGCTGCGTTCTAAGGAAATGGTCTTTAATTCTTCCTCTTCTACATGAGCTTCTGTACTCGTAGCGCTTGCACTAGGAGCAAAAATTTTCAAGGCTGCGTCTTTTTTTGTTGCTAGAGAGTCTTCAATATAACGCTCAGCTACAGTACTGGATTTCCAGCCACCATGACGCTTCAAGCACACTAAATCTGCGCCGCTGTCCACCAATAGTGTAGCTGAGGTTCTTCTTAGACAATGCCCTGTGTATTCTGTATAGTTTGCTAATTTTAAGAAAAAAGTTAACTCCCTAGGAACACTACTTATTTTATGGATTCCCATCATCGCTCTTGAGCATTGTCCATTTCCATATTTCAGAAAAAATCGGCGATCATCCATATCTCGTGGGCGCAAAGCAACATATTTGTTATATGAATTTAGGAAAGATTCCCCTACAACCGTAAATAATTTTTTTTGTTTTGCTATCTGGACTTTTAATATGTAGCAGAGTTTTCAGGTTCTCAATGTCGTCTACCTTCATCTTCACCAATTCATCGACATGCCCCGAAGATACCAATAATCAAAACTATCTAAAAAAAATACAATATATAAAGACTTGTTTTCCTTCTATTTCTAAAACTTACCTTCATTGCCAAGTATTTTTCGATTTTTCGATATTTTTGATAAGAATTTGTTAAATTGGTCTTTTGTAAATACTTTGGCCTGCTTTGGGGTGTACCGTTCATTCTGCTTTAGATATGCACGAAATTTCAAGTATTTGATTATATCTACACCACCTAGAATGCTCAATAATGATTTTATCATCGAATATTGTTACCACATTGTCGAGCTTTTCATTTTAATTTTTGTTGCTAATTCGGCAAAATAAGCTAACATTACGGTTTCAGAGTAACTTTTAGTATTTTTTCATCGCACCATTTTATAAATTGCTGAAAAGCACGTTCATAGATTCGTTCGATCTTGTAGATAATAGATCATTTATTGCTGTATTAGCCGCTTCAGTAATTTCTGACGGCGTGTAGTTCTCCAAATCCATCATACTCCTAGCAATGTAATATTTTAATTTACACAAATAGGAACAAAAAGTGTAATAAAATACCTACAATAATAGGGAGAATCTTCACAATTTTTAACTTGTTTAATGCATTTTTTTCAACGAAACTTAGCAACATCTACTGCTGCTTGCCGGAGCACGCTAAGTAAATTTAATAACTATTCCTTCTTCTCATAACCTAATTATTTTTCCTTATTTCACATTTAAGTATAAAAAACTTCTGAAGAAAAATAGTATATTTTATGTGGAGCAAAGTGACTTTTTGTGGCTCATCTGGATTGCCGAAGTCACTACGTTCGTCCGTCAAACCTACAGATTCGCCACAAAAAGTGTCACTTTAGCTCCGTATAAAATAATATACTATTGTTCGCAACACGTGCGCTGCCACATTTTTGGTGCTCGGCCTTATATTTTATCGCTCGGCTACGCCTCGGGTAAAAAAAAAACAGCCTGGCTCCAAGAAATGTGTAAACAGCGCACTAGTTACGAAATAACTATTTCGTGTTTTGTGATAGAATTTAGATAAAACAAAAGGCGATTAGATGAAATTTTCACTTTTAAGATTAAGACATTACCAACCGCCGTAAAAATCCCTAAACTAACTAAAGTAAAAATTTTTGTTTAAAAACGGTATAAAAAGGGTAAATTGCAAAATCATGAGACTTTGAAGCGTTCATTCTTTAAAAAACTCGTGGATGCGCCGCTCGTTTCTTTAAACTTGAATTGGTCTTATGAAACTCGGTTTTTAATATACTATTATCAGACTGTATAGAATAACAATTATTCATGCATATTTTTCCCTAAATCAAGATTATGCATCAAATAGATTAACACTATAATTGGTAACATTTCTGTATCTGCAATTTTCAAATTGTGTGAACCATAAAACAATTAAATGATTAATTTTAAACAGTTTTTCTACTTTAGACTTACAGTTGGCACTGAATACATGCATAATAATAGCCATGAATATCGCATTAAACGGTTCACTTCTTTCTTTTAGATTTGTGCAAACTGTTTTAGAAGATCTGGTTAAGTTTAGGTTAAGAGAATACCAGTATACGTCAATATAGAGGGTCTATATCTCACTCTTGCGATGTATTTGTTCCCGTTTCATAATGTAAATTCATACTCGTACTAGAGTGGAATATCTAGAGCCAGTACGAGTATACCTTTATGTTAAACGGAAAACAAATTGGGACATGTGACTTCTGGAAGCATATTTTTAAACATACGGGGTGCTCGATTTGGTTGTGCGGGACCGCCCACACACAAGTTGGACCGACAACGAGGTGAAGCGATAATGAGATGGCTAACTACGAAGTGGCGACAACGAAATGGATTAAATGCATGTTAAACGGAAATAGATTTAAGTATGTGATTCCGGAAGCATAATCTAGAAATGTTTTTAACTAGACCATGTGCCAGCATTTGTTACAAACTATAAACGGTGTTTGGAAAATGGTCTGGTTTGATGGAATGCTTTACTCATATCTGATACTCCAACTATATTTAACCGTTTAACCGAAATCTAGCGATAAGTAGTTCAAAAAATATGGCTCCAATAAGATGCATCGAAAATGGGAGCAATGGGAAAACGTGGTATTACCTAGCTTACGCACTGCTCCGTAAGGTAAATAAAATTCACCTTTATTCATAACTTCTTGCATTATTACCTCTATGCTCCCTTCCTCTTTCCATTTTAGAATAACTCCTTTTGTCTCTATTAACAAGAATTAATGGTGTCGTTTTTAATCGCTTCTCAGCAAATGACTTGTTATTGAAGAGTGGAACATGGTTTTTATCAAAGGGAGCTCTAATTCAACTTACTCATGCTCTAAAGTGATGCAAAACTATATTATTTTGTTCTTTAACTTTCTGTTTCAACCGGATAGTTTAAGTCAATGATATCCAAGTCCCGTAATTTAGTTACATCGAGAATATAAACTTGTAATGTATTCTTCCTAACTTTGCATATATGTTTGTCAATATCATCTTTCTTCGCTTTTATGCTTCAACAGTCGACGTTGAGGCACTGAAGTTATAAATTTAATTTGATTATCCACGCTAATAATAACCATAAATATTTATATTTCAAAAATGTATTTCAAAATTTTAAACCAATTGTATCATTACTGAGGACCGATAACCGTAAATATTATCGAAACGTTTAGATTTGTATAAACATTAATACAAAATTAATTCAAATCAATTGAACCTCTCATGTCCTAGTCTGTCACACTAAAATACCATGACATGTTATGAGTACCCGGTCTTTAGTTGTTTAGATAATTTGGATCTTATTTTCTTAGCTGTAAACAGAGTGGAACATTTCACATCTAATAGCGCACGAGTGTCACACATTATTTATTGTGTTTTGCTTCAAGAAACTTTATCTGCTGTAAAGTTTAAGACTAAATGGAAGAGTTTTCGAATTTTGTACATAAATCATAAAACAGATTTTTGTTTATATACTTCATTGTACTTCTCTAGTCCAGCGCTGTGAAGACGAACGCAAAAATAATATAGCATTCTAATTTATTTTATGAGATGTTGCTCGTTGACCCATAGAAATCGCGCTTGTGACACAAATTGAAACTTTTTGAACTAACTACCATTTAACAAGCAGAGGTATTCGTAACCTAGAAACGCAATTTCAAGTTGGGCAATCAAAATACTTTCTGCATTACTATATGTATATATGAAAAAGTAAAAATATTACTCAGTAGTCCATAAATGTGTTAATTGAACTTAAAGACTATCATAAACTTTTAGTATTAAAACTCTTTACGACTTTCCATAAAAAGTGTATTAGTTTGTAAACAATATTGCCAATATGGACACTTCGTTTTTATTTATAAAAGCTGTTCAATTCCACACATTTCCGCAGATTAATAGTTTAATATGTCTTCTATAAGCACTACTTTATGAAACTTTTGACCTTAACCGTAAAATTTCCTGTTTAAATTGGCATTACATTAAAATGATTTAGTTTTATAAATTAGCAAACAATGGCTCTTAGTCTTCTTCACATAGATTAATGAATTCATAACTATGCTTACATGTTGTGACTTTTTAAAGATAAAGCTATTTTTAAACACTACAAGGAATAATTTAATCTTAAAACCATAAAATTGCGTATAACGTACTACAATGCTTAAAACAGTGCCACCTAGAGTTACTTAGTAAATAAGAATAATAAAAATATTTGGTGATTGTAACGAACCTTCTTAACCCTTCTGTGGTGGAACTGTTTAAATCATTGTAATAAGTTTGGAAAGTTGTTTGTTGCCTATAAAAAGTTCACAAATGTAAGTATAGTTTTGAATTCAATAATCTTTGTGGAGACGATTTGTTTTCCTAATCACACCACTTCGCATATCAGAACAGATAAAGTTTTTCAATTTGAAAATGTTATTTATACTTTTAAATTATCTCACAATTAAAGTTGTTTTCTATAGGGTTTTTCAGTATCTATGACAGAGTAACCGCCTATTTATCTTACTAAATTGATTCAAATATTTGGGTTTTTGACGGTATATTTTCATATTTATGTTTTACACAAAATATATGTTTCGATAAGACATAACAATTGTCGTCTTCAGTAGTAATAAAATATTGTAGAATTATTTAAGATGAAATAAAAAAATAAATTTTTCATCTTGCAACTATTGGTTTCTTATATATTTTAATGCACGGTTACATTATGATACGTTAATTATAACCAAATTTATTTGAAGTAACCGCCTATTTAAAGCTCACGAATGTCACTATGACCCAGCTGATTATAATGAAACGTCAAAAATTGAAAAAAAAAATAGGTACAAAACTATGAGTTTATACTAGGTCGTGCGATTCCTCAATTTAATTTTATTTTGGAAATGTCTCGGTTATTGCGTTTAAAACTAACTAAATCGCTCCAATAGCTACTGTCATAAATGAGAAAAGTATTTATTTTGAAAACATTTAACGCTATATACTGACCGCCATAAATAAATGAACACCCAGTAAACGCTGATGTATTTTAATGAAATTTTCAGAAAACGTGTATATTATTCCTATTAAGAAACGATGAACGTACTTTTAAATATAAAGCAGTTGTGAAACTTTTCCTAACCATACGTTTTCAAAACGTTCAAGGGTGAAAATTAAATGTGTTGACTGTAATTTAAAAAACATTTTTATCTATTTCTTTTCCCTGTCTATAAATGGTCACAATAGGCAACTGTGATAATGGGTCACAAGTGAAATCTAACAAGGTTTTAATTCAAAAACCTATCGCAATGCGGATGTAACATTTTTTCTGGAGAAATCAAATTTGTATTTCACTTGCACCACCACACGGCCTACGTCTTACGAATTAAGTTCAAAGGTCAATGTCTGTGTCCGAGATTATAGGATAAAATGATTAGAAATATGTTCAACAATTAAACGTGTACCAATTAACCATATGCAACAGACTTTGATCGAACTAACTCCATTGGGTTCAGGGTGAAGGTAAACTAGATTTTCCGTGGATCGTTATGGTTCCACAGGTGTCATTCGAAAGTATATTATGTGGAAAGTTCAAATAAGCATTTAATTGATATCATCGTATATCCAACTCCTAAGAAACTGAAGGCAAAAAAAAACATGTCTGCGTTTTCGTTCGGTTGGAAAAATTTTTTGTTCAAATATTAAGTCGTATTTCTTGATATCAACGTGTGTTTTATGTTTGATAGATTAACGATATGGGTGTTATTTTGTTGCTTAGATGCCACTCATCACCAAAGGCCACAATGGTCAAAGAGGTCAAAGTACACATATCCATCAAACCATGTGACAATTTTGTGTAACTTGTATCGGGAGGATTTATTTTGTACAGGGTACAGTATTTTATTGCAACTATTCAGGTTCAATTAAGTATTTGAAGTTACCCGTATTGATAAGTGGGTTAACTACAATGATTGTCTATGTAGGTGTTTATAACAACTTTGTCTATTTGTTTTTAAGTGTTTCTAAGAGACACGTCTACAAGTATCACATGATCTTGTTTATTTGTATTCATTGGAAAATTTAATTCACTTACGCACAATATGTTTACAACAATTGTTTGTTTGAAACATTTTAATTTTAAGTATATGAAATTTCATTTGGTTTAATGTTTAAGAAGCACTCATTCAAATTTCATCCATGGATTTGTTATACTTGTTTAAAGCTCAGTAATAAATTGTAAACCACTAATTTGTTAATACTTAAACATTTTACATCATACATATAAATGTTGAAAACAACTACATTTACTTTAACACACACATACATTAGTTCTATTAAACATATTCCCTTTGTACACACACACTACACACACACTCACACATCACACACATCACACACACCACTCACACTTACACTACTCTACACACTTACACACACTCACACACACACTCTACACACACACATCACACTCACTCACATCTCACACACTCACACACTCACACACTCAACACTCACACTACAATCTACACTACCACTCAACACACACTACACACACACACACCACACACCACACTCACACACTCACACACTCACACTACACACTCACACTCACACACTCACACACACACTCACACACTCACACACTCACACCACACACACCTACACACACCACACTCACACACCACACCACACACACTCACACACTCACACACACTCACACACTCACACACACACACACACACACTCACACACTCACACACTCACACTCACACACTCACACACACACACACACACACTCACACACACCACACCACACACACACACTCACACACTCACACACTCACACACACCTCACACACTCACACACCACACACTACACACACTCACACTCACACACTCACACACTCACACACTCACACACTCACACACTCACACCACACATCACACACTCACACACCACACACACTCACACACTCCACACCACACACTCACACACTCACACACTCACACACTCACTCACACACACTCACACACTCACACACTCACACACTCACACACTCACACACTCACACACTCACACACTCACACACACACTCACACACTCACACACACCACCAACCCACACTCACACACTCCACACTCCACACACACACACACACTCACACACTCACACACTCACACCTCACACCACCACACACTCACACACTCACACACTCACACACTCACACCCACACACACATCACACATCACACACTCAACCCACACCTCACACTCACACACTCACACACTCACACACTCACACACTCACACACTCACACACTCACACACACACACACACACTCACACCACACCACACACCTCACACTCCACACACTCACACACTCAGACCTCACACTCACCACTCACACATCCACACACCACACACACACTCACACACTACAATCACACACTCACACACACCACACACCACACACTCACACTCTCACACCTCACACACTCACACTCACACTCACACACCACACATCCACACACACACACACTACACACTCACACACTCACCACACCTCACACCCCACACCTCACACCACACACACTCACACACCACACACACCACACACCACCACACTCACACCTCACACCTCACACCTCACACACCACACCTCACACACTCACACACCACACACTCACACACACTCACACATCACACACTCACACACACTCACACACTCACCACTCACACTCACACACCACACTCACACACTCACACACTCCACACACTCACACACTCACACACTCACACCTCACACACTCACACACTCACACTCACACCTCACACACTCACACACTCACACACTCACCACACTCAACACACTCACACACACTCACACTCACACACTCACACACTCACACACCACACACTCACACACTCTACACACTCACACACACCTCACACACTCACACTCACACACTCACACCTCACACACACACACTCACACACTCACACACTCACACACTCACACACCTCACACACTCACACCTCACACACTCCCCCCCCCCCACCCCTCCCCCCCCCCCCCCCCCACAAAACCCCAACAACCTCACCACACCCCACACACCCACCCCACCACACACACACACACCACACACACACACACCACACACCACTCCACACCACACCCACACCACACTCACACATCACACACCCACACTCACACCCACACACTCACACCTCACACTCACACTCACCACTCACACCCACACACCACACACCACACCCACACACTCACACACTCACACTCACACCTCACACACCACACCCACACACCACACACAACACACCACACACACACACCACACACCACACCCACACCACACTCACACTCACACACACTCACACACTCACACACCCACACTCACACACTCACCACCACACACCACACACTCACACACCACACACCACACCACACACCACACTCAACTCCCACACACCACACTCCACACTCACACACTCACACACACCACACACTCACACCCACACACTCACACACCACCACACACCAACACCCACACCACACACTCACACCCACACACACTCACACACCAACCCACACACTCACACTCCACTACCCCACACTCAACACTCACACACTACACTCACACACCACACACACCACACACACCCACCACACACTCACACCACACCACACTCACACCACACCACACACTCACACTCCACACACACACACACACTCACACACCCCAACACCTCACACCACACCACACCCACTCACACCCCACTACACACACACACACACACACACACACACACATCACACACCCACTCACAACCTCACACTCCTCCACACTCACACCCACCACCACCACACACACACACCACACACACACACACACCACACCACACACCACACACTCACACACACCACACTCACACACTCACACCCACCACACACTCACACACCACACCACACACACCTCACACACTCACACATCACCACTCCACACTCACACACTCCACACCACCACACACACCCACACCACACACTCACACACTCACACACTCACACACTCACACCACACCACCCACACCCACACCACACACTCACACCTCACACCTCCACACTCACACCTCACACTCACACACTCACACACCACACTCAACACACCCACACACACACTCACACACACTCACACACCACACTCACACACCACACTCCACACTCACACACTCACACTCACACCACACACTCACACCACCACACCTCACACCACCTCACACTCCACACTACCACTACACACTCACACTCACACTCACACACCCACACTCACACACTCACACTCACACACTCACCACACTCACACACACCTCACACACACACTCACCACACTACACACCACACTCACACACTCACACACCACTCACACCCACACACTCACACACACACTCACACACTCACACTCACACTCACACACTCACACTCACACTCACACTCACACCACCACCACACCTCACACACACTCACACACACACACTCACACACTACACACTCACACACTCACACACTCACACACTCACACACTACACCACACACTCACACACTCACACTCACACCTCACACACACACACACTCCACCTCACACTACCACACACTCCACACACTCACACACCTCACACTCACACTCACACACTCACACTCACACACTCACCACCTCACACACACCCACACTCACACCACCTCACACACTCACACACTCCACCTCCACACTCACACACACTCCACACCACACACCTCACACACACTCCACACTCACACACTCACACACTCACACACACCTCACACACTCACACCACCACACCACACCTCACACACTCACACTACACACACTCACACACACACCACACACTCACACACTCACACTCACACACTCACACATCACACTCACACTACACACACACCCACACCACATCACACACTCCACACACTCACACACTCCACACACACTCACACACCACACTCACACACTCACACACTCACACCTCACACCTCACACACACACTCACACACTCACACACTCACACACTCACACACTCACACCCACTCACACTCACACTCACACACCACACACTCACACCACACACCACACCACACTACACCCACACACTCACACACTCACACACCACACACTCACACTCACACACCACACTCACACACCACACACTCAACACTCACACACTCACACACTCACACACTCACACACCTCACATCACACACTCACACTCACACACTCACACACTCACACACTCCACACACACTCACACACTACACTCACACACTCACACACTCACACCACCTCACACACTCACACACTCACACCCACCACACTCACACACTCCACACACACCACCACACACACACACTCACACACCCACACCACACACTCACACACTCACACACTCACACACTCACACACTCACACTCACACACTCCACACCCACCTCACACCTACCACACATCACCCTCACCTCACACTCACACTCACACTCACACACTCACACACTCACACTCCACACTCACACTCACACCTCACACACTCACACACTCACACACTCACACTCACTCCACACTCACACACTCCACACTCACTCACACCTCACACTACACTCACACTCCACACACTCACACTACACACACTCACACACTCACACACTCACACACTCACACACTCACACACTCACACACTCACACACTCACACCACACACACACTCACACACTCACACACTCACACAAACACACTCACAAATTAATGCTATTATAATATTCACTTTTGAAATGATTTTTGTTTACTTCTTATGTCAGAAAACATGTGTGCGATTTTACTATTTGCAGGTGCCGACGAGAGTTTGCAGTTGTCGAAGCCTGACCGCCAAAACCGTCTGAGACGATGGTCTATGCTATTCTTCCTCCCGAATAAATTAAATTTCATAAAATCTTTATTGAAGGCAATGCACATTTTGCACATATTAATTATTGCTATTTTGTTTTGAAAAATAGAGTTATATTTTGTTTTATCTTCCACAACAAGGATTCAATTGTAAATAAATTGTTAATAATAATCTACGCCAGTCTAAATAGATTTTCTTTGCATAGATTCGATTTGTTTACAATATCAGAAACGTTTTTGTAAATAAAAATTCAAAATTATTAAGTGTCCATATTAATCGATGTTATAGCAACCGCGCTTGTTGATTGTTGCAATTTTTACCTTGACAACGTCATTATTTGCGTTCAATTTTGTTCTTAACATGAGTTTCACGGACTGCTGGACTAAATTTATCAAATTGTACAGACTTTATAATTAATGTTTACAATAAATAAATGTTGGTAAAGATTTTATAATGAAGTAAAAGTTGTAACTAACTTTCTTTTTGCCTGTTTTTTATTTTAAAATTTGCGTGTTATTATAAGTTCATAATGGCACTGGGTGCTATTATGAAGGCCATAATGACACCCAAATGAATATGATAAATATGTCATAATGACACTGGCGTAGATTAAATATCTTAATAATAGGCAACCAACCTTACCGCCAAACAGTGAGAACTAGTGAATAACCTGAGCCCTCAAAGACGATTAATTAGTAAAAGAGATTGTGTAACTAAGGGGTAGGGCAACATTCTTGTCACATAGCCACTCAGACACACGTCTAGACAGTATTGTGTGCTTGCATATTGCAGTAAAATGTTCACCTTCATGTAATGTCAAGAACTAAACTCATTTGTGGAAAAACCTAATGGTTTCATCATTAAAGTGGAAGATTTTCTTGCGTTGTTCGGAATTGTAAAATTACTGGTGTTGTGAATCGGCTCACACAATATACTTTGGCAGAGGAATTCACCGTTGGAAAACAGTTTGAATATTGGAAAGGAGTTCGATTACCATCGATCCTACGTATGTAATTATGTCGGTTAAACAATCGAAATGTTGTTCGCTGTCGCTAAATTGACTTATAACCCGTTTGATCGCCTATGACAAGTGCATGTGTGTGTGTGTGTGTGTGTGTGTTCTTCAGTGGTGACGTACATACTGCGCTTGCGTGACGTGATGCGTGTCTCGTGCGTGCGTGCGTGCGTTCGCTGCGTGACGTCGTGTGCGTGCGTGCGCTGCAGTGTGCGTGCTGTGTGTGTGCTGTGGTGCGTGCGTGCGTGCGTGCGTGCGTGCGTGCGTGCGTGCGTGCGTGCGTGCGTGCGTGCGTGCGTGCGTGCGTGCGTGCGTGCGTGCTGTGCGTGTGCGTGGTGTGCGTGGTGCGTGTGCGTGCTGTGGTGCGTGTGCGTGCGTGCGTGGTGTGTGCTGTGCGTGTGCTGTGGTGTGTGTGTGTGCTGTGTGTCGTGTGTGGTGCTGTGTGTGCGTGTGCGTGTGCTGTGGTGTAGGTGCTGGTGTGTGCATGCGTGCGTGCGTGCGACAGCGATGCGTGCGTGCGTGCGTGCGTGCGTGCGTGCGTGCGTGCGTGCGTGCGTGCGTGCGTGTGTCGTGTGTGTGTGTGTGTTGTGTGTGTGTGTCCATGTGAGTGTGAAAATTTGTATTTGTGCTTTTTCGCATTTCTGCTGGAGTTGATTAGATTTAAAGAGAATTCTAGTGACGGAGAGGGGATGTTTATTAGTAGCATGATTTTTATTGAATATTTCTGAAACAGCGAGAATAGGCGGAATTTGGGCATTCGTTTATGGTTTTACAGTATTTAAATAACAATCAACTTAATTGGAAAATGTGTAGACATATTTCGCAAAGATTTAATTTTATATTATAACTTCTCTTGATAAGAAACCAAATAAACCTTCATAGTTAATTAAACAACATAAATGTTTATTAACGACTATCTGACAGATGCCTAATTTTATGATTTTCGTTATAAACGTATTACCAAGGAGGTTGCATAAGTATCTTACAAAAATCGGTTGCTTCATTTCCACTTTGTAGGTTGGAAGGTCTGGTGTTGTTCTACATCAGATACTTTAGGTATTATCTAATAGAAAAATACGAGGATCACTGTCAGAGCTACCGGAATCAAGTACTCCTTCCTTGTTAAGGAATTGCGATTGTCATAATCGTAAAATTTGACATTTTATACCATTAGTACAAATGACAGTTTGATTTTAAATAAAGCAGTATCATTTCAGTAGAATTTTAAAAGCAGTAAGGTTGTGAAAAAATAGATATATTTCGAATCGTGATTCTCGAGTGATGATTTTTTAGGACCTTCGATATGGTTTAACGCCACAGCAATATTTGGAAAATATATAGGTCATGTATTAAGATGGTATGTAATCATAATCAAGCCATGTCCTAAATTATAACAATCCACTGTCGCAGCAAACTATGTTTGACTGTATTAATAAAATAAGTGGATATAATGAATGATTTTTCTAGTTTAAAATATAAAAACATTCAATAATTTTTAACTTTCTTTGCCGTTTTATGGAAATTTATGTGGAGACATCTGCCGATAAAAATATTAACTAAAAGGTACTTTGCTGATTTAATGAAGACTTACGTCGCTTAAATCTTAGTTCGTGTAATTTTAAGAATGAGTCATGCCCAACTTTATTTGAATTAAACTATAATGATCCAACTTAACATGGCACTCAGTGAGTGTTAATATTTGTAATGGAAAATTATGATTAATTAAGATGTTACAAGAACAATGAAAATCCATAAAAAAATTACATCCATCGTATCTTTCACAGATCTCTATAACAACAAAGTAACAAATATAATTTAGTTAAATTTGATTGTATTGTATATTGAATGACTATATAATACAATATGCATATTTTCTGTAGAAACCCGTATAATTAATCTTTGTGATGACATTTATTTTAATGAATGTGAATTCCGTTGAAAGTATAATAAGGCTAAAATACCTAGAGCAGCTCATATTTATGAGAAATATTTAAATTGAAGTAAAATTTAAGAGTTCTTGTATACAGTGTATATATTTCTCATTTAAATATTTGAAGAATGAATAAATAGATGTTTTAGACAAACAATTAAAATTTATTAGTTGTAACGTATTTCATAATTAAGAAAATGTTCTTAACTGAATAAATAAAATGCAGTGGTATAATTATAATCGCATTAACTAACTGCACTGGCAATTTACCAAAAACCTAAATATAAATTTCGGGCTATAATAATTCTTTAACGTCAGAAAACGATTTTATTAAAACCCTCTATCAACCCCAGCCACACTTGCGTCATCATTTGATTTAGATGGTATTTAGATAAATGGATTTACTTTTAATTAATATTCCCCGTATTAAAACGTTATACCTTCAACATTGTTCGTTAATTAAATTCAATCTATAAATTTTTTCTTTGTTTCATATTATCAATTTGTGTGTATCAATATTCCGCATGAAAACATTAGTTCAGTCAAAATACATAGGTACAATATATAACAACATATTATCTTTTAATAACATTTTAATTATACCATTGCTTTGATGGTAAATTTATCAATGTCCAAAGAAAAATGGTCACAAATCATCATTAACCTACATTGAAACACAATCAATTATTATCGCTTCCAATGTCAACAATGTTTAATTCAAAACTTTATAAATTTATTTGAAGTGTGACAAAAATGTATGGAGAAAGTTTCTGACATATTGAAATATTTTATGGCTTCACCTTTCTGAAATTGTAAATATGAACTTCTAACCTGCGCAACATATGATGCTATAAAATTCTTAAGCCACGTTTTTGTTAACAAAAATGTGGGAAGAACCAAACCCGTATAAAATATTTCCCATTTTTTAATAATGCTTTTCAAATAGTTTCGTTCGATTAAGCTCATTCGAAGTCAATGTTTTATATTCAAAATTTCATTCTCGTATTTAGAATACGGTGCAAAATTATTATAGTTCTAAGCGGGTCGTAGCAGATAGTAAATCCTTACCGAGACGCTCATCTCCATTCACAATGCGCATTAACTGTTCTAAGTTTTATTATTCATGAATTTGAGACTTACTTTACTGCAGGTCTTAATAGCTGAAGTTGTTTTACGATAATCACGGAATTCAGTTGCTAGAAAAAGAATTAGGGATATAAAAAGTTTTACAGATTAATGAAGTTTGAAAAACTAGACGGTAAATATTGCATCGTAAATTCTGAAAACTATTACTGATTTAAGGAAAGTTAAACAAACTGCTACAGTACGTGTGCTTTAGAAGAAAGAATAACCTTATAACAGGAAATAACTTGTGAGACATTCATAATTGAAGGGTAGGATAAAATAGTAAAGAACTGTTGGATTTCATATAATAACCAATGTAAGCAACAATTCTCCTAATTTCCCCATAATGATACACTTACAAACCAATTACTTTAAATTTGTTGGAACCAGAATCATTTTAAGTTTAGAATATTCTGAAATAAGAATGTGTTTAAATTCATTTGCTCAATTTGCGTGTATAAGTAAGATACTATATTTTGACAGTATTTTATAAAAAAAGAAAGATATTACAGGTATTTTACAAATTAAGCTTTTTTTATAAAAATAGTAACGGAATATATATTTAACAGTTTATAATTAGATAATTACGTAAAAGTGAACGTAACAAAATAAAACAAAAACCAGTCTGGAAGCACGAATTTAAGTTTAAAGAAACGAGTGGCTTCACGCTCATATAAAACACGTTTTTAAACCAAAATTTATGCTTTAGTTGATTGAGGGATTTCTGTGGCGGTTGGTAATCCTTAATCTTACAAGCGAATTCGATCTACTCGATTTTTGGAAGATAATCTTGCATATAAACCCCTTGAAATAGGTGAAATTGTCAAAAATACGACCGCCAATTAAGCTCACATTAAAGTTTTCCATAGGCCGCATCCTGTTTTTTACACATTTCGTAAGAGTGCTATAATTCCGAAACAAGCATTGCCAACCTAAAAATTTTCGTAAAATGTTAGGTGATTTAATGACTATAATGACATCGGAGATGATAACGTCGCGTTTCTTCCTATGTCTATTAAAGAATCAAAATGGAAGCAAAATACCAAAACATCATGATACTTTACGCAAAAAAGGTTATCACATATTCGTTGTGTGCGAGTTTTATAATCTTCACCGATATTTGCAAGTTTGATATTATATTTAATAGAAATAATTGCAGAGATTGATTTTAAACAACTATTTTAATTTTGAAATAGATATATTAAACTTAGGTACCAAAATGATTACTTATTTTCGTTTAGTGTGGTTGACTCCTATAAGGTTTACTTTTGCGTAACTTACTTCCTATTAACTAATTAATATTAAATAGTTAACATTAGCTATGTGATTGGCAGGGAAGATGGGTTGGTGGGTGGGTGAGCGTGCGTGATAATGTGCGTGCGTGTGAACGTGTGTGCGTGAGTGGGTGTGCGCGTATGTGCGTACGTGTGCTCGTGTGCAGGATTGCTTACGTGTGTGCATGCGTGTGCGTACATGCGTGTGTGCGTGTGCAAGCACGCGCATGTGCATACGTGTTCGTGCGTGCGGGTGCGTGCACGTGCGTGCATGAGAGTGCGTGTGCGTGAGCGTGTGTGCGCGTGTGTGCGTCTACGTCTACGTGTGTATGCGGGTATGTGCGAGTGTCTGCGCGTGTCTGCGTGAGTCTACTTGTGTCTGCGTGTGTCTGCGTATGTCTGCGTATGCCTGCGCTTGTGTGCGTGTCTAGTTGTAGCTTCGTGTGTCTGCGTATGACTTCGTGTGTCTGCGTGTGTCTGTGTATGTGTGTGTGTATGTGTGTGTGTTTGTCTATGTGTGTCTGTGTGTGTCTGTGTGTCTCTGTGTGGATCTGTGTCTGTCTGCGTGTGTCTGTGTGTGGCTGTGTGTGTGTGTGTGTGTGTGTGTGTGTGTGTGTGTGTGTGTGTGTGTGTGTGTGTGTGTGTGTGTTTGGATGCGTGTGTGTGTGTGTGTGTTTATGTGTGTCTGTGTGTATCTGTATCTGTCTGTGTGTGTCTGTGTGAGCCTGTGCGTGTCTGTGTGTGTCAGTGTATGTCTGTGTATATCTGTGTGTATCTGTGCGTATATATGTGTGTGGGTCTTTACCTGGCTGCGCGCGTGTGTATGACTGTATGTCATTATCCACAATAGCTCCAGATCGAGAACTCCTCCGGACTTAAAAGGTTGTACTTAATCTTGTTTTCAATTCGCTTGGTGCTGACTAGGTTTTGGAAGAAATACATCGGCGGAGACAGAGTTTTCTTATGTGCAGTTTTAGGTTTTTATCAAAATTCTAAAACAGCTGCATATTTCAAATATATAAAAATACCTATACGTAGACCTTAAACATATCAATTAATTATGTTGTATGGATACGATGCGTAATTTAGCGGCAAAAAACTTCGTAAGGTAGAATTTAGGTGTTATCAATATCTGGATATCGATTCATTTTATAAAAAAAGTGTAGACGGATTTTTTAGAGAAAATTTAATTATATATAGCTTCTCTTTATAAAGTTTCTTAATATAAGGCAAGGTAGGGCTAAAAATTAATAACAAGTATAATCGAGCATGTTTAAGCTGTTTTATCTTTCAGACGCGGGGTCTTTGACATTCTTTAACATGTTAACATGTCGTTACATCTATTTATATCTATCTGACTTGAACTTTTGAACGTCATTCTGACATAGATTATTGGTATTGTTTTTAAAATGTTGCCTGTTTTCGTTATGAAGGTATAAAGAGGATGTTGCTTAGTTATCCTAAAAAAATTACAAGTAAAATTATTACATTTCCGTTCATCTTTTAAGGTGTCATCTGGGTATCTATTAACCTCTGTCTGACATAAAGTTTGAAACACAGGTTGTTGTTTTGCTTTTTCAATGTTGCCTATTTTGGTAATGATATATATATATATATATATATATATATATATATATATATATATATATATATATATATATATATATATATATATATATATATATATATATATATATATAATATATATATATATATATATATATATATATATATATATATATATATATATATATATATATATATACATATATTTAAATAAGGCATTTTTTCTTGGAAAAATTTGTTCCTTTGTCAAGAATTTATTTTGACAATTACAGAAATTGAAATAAGGTAACTATTTTACCAAGTACAGAATATGAAACAAAGTAACTAATTTAAATTTAATCTGGACCAGTGTGTTTGACTTCGGTTAGTTGGTGCAGTACTTGATGTAGAAGGTGTAGAAGTCAAACACACTCGTCCAGGTTAAATTTAAATTAGTTACCTTGTTTCATATTCTGTACTTGTTAAAAATAGTTACCTTATTTCAATTTCTGTAAATTTCAAAATAAATTCTTGACAAAGGGAACAAAGGACGTTCCCGAAACGTTGAATTAATTTGTACGTTTACTTACACAAGTTTCCAAGAAAAAATGTCTTATTTAAACATTAATACTTGTGGAAATCTAAACAGAAACACACACACACACACACACACACACACACACACACACACACACACACACACGAACGCACGCACGCACGCACGCACGCACGCACGCACGCAATAAATTTGAAGAAATAAACTAATCAGTGTGTAATTGATCGTCAATTTTGCAATTTGTTTGTTCACAATTTCGTTCTGAACTTGGGAACAATGCCAAGAGTACGTCAACATCAACATTTTTCCCAATTGACTGATTTTGAACGTTATTGGCAAACTGCTCGTCGTGTGAACCGAAATGTTACAACTGTATTGAGATGTTGGTCCAAATGGTCCGAGGAAGGGGTGCAACAACGTCGCCCTGGATCTGGACGTCCCCGCAGGACTACAGACCGCGAAGAACATTTCTTAAGACTTTTGGCTACAAGAGACAGATTTTCAACAACTCCATCGATTGGAAATGATTGGATGAGAGGTGTAGGACCCAGAATGTCAATGTCATCTGTTTATCGCCCGATAAGATCTTATGGGCTGCGTTCATATCGTCCATTTTTATGTCTTCCTCTTACACCACTTCACCGTCTACGCAAGCTAGAGTGGAGCAACGAAAGAACGAATTGGGCTCAAGAATGGCATCAAATTGTGTTTAATGACGAGTCCCGATTTTGCTTGTGGATCCACGATGGTCGTAGGAGGGTAAGACGGATGCGTGGAGAACGCAAAAATCCAACATTTTTTGTGGGACGCAACACAGCCCTCACACAAGGAGCGATGATAGGGGTGTAATATGTTACGTTAGCAGATCACCCTTGGTCTTCGTTGATGACAACTTAAACGCCGCTAGTTATATTGCCAATGTACTAGAACCCGTTGCGTTTCCATATCTTCAGGCGCTGGAAAATCCTATGTCCCAACAGGATAATGCGCGCCCTCATACGGCAAAGTTTACAACACGTTTTTTGGAAGAAGCTAACATTGCCGTTCCCTCATAGCCTGCTTGGTCGCCTGATTCGTCGCCCATTGAACATGTATGGGTTGAGGTCGGTAGGTGACTGGGTAATTTACCACACCCTCCAGATAACTTACACGATCTCCGGCTAAGGATTCAAGAAGCTTGGGTTGATATACCGCAGGCAGCTATAGATCTCTTGATTGATAGCATGCCACGCCGTCTAAACGAGTGCATTACAAATCGTGGCGGAGCAACTCATTATTGGAAAAAACATTTTTAGTTTTTGTTCTTTTGTTTTCAAATTTTAATCGTTTGTTTATTCTAATGAAAGACATTGTTGACGAAAATTTCAATAAAATCGTTCAATAAATTCTAGGTGTTGCAATTTTTATGGATGTCAGTATATTTAAGTAATGACCTAAAGGGTGTAATGAATTTTTAGGAGTGTTCACCTCCTGTAGCGACGAAGAAGCATGTAATATCTAAGGAAACCTTTATATTCGTAAAACGAAAGACTAAACTACTAAATTTAATATTAATTATAGTACATGTTTTTGGAGTAAAACCAGCCTTAAGCTGTGTGTAACTTTTCAATATAAATTTGTAAAAGTTACAATAAAATTTCGAAAACGCGTAATTTCCTAAAACACGCAGTCGACAAAATGGCAAAACACGATAACCTGTTAAACTTTTCCTATTTGACAAATTAAAATTCTCCTCTTTATCGGAACTTTAAAATGGTGCACAGACTGTCATATATTTGGTGCGGAGTTGCCACGTTTATTTAGCTCGCAACTAAAGTAAAGTGTGTTGCCTAACACCCAGTGCAATAATTTCTCAACTGAGAGAAAAAATCGAACAATTTACCCGAAACGTAACAAAATTTACACTCACACTTAAATAAATCTGAGTTTTGATAACATATATCATAGGGTCACAACGATCCAAACTTTTCAATAAAAGGGGTTAAAAATAAAAAAAACATTTATAGATGTTTGTGTCAGTAAGTAGCAAATATCTTCATAAACAGTCTAAAGCACAGAATTCTGAAATCCAATGCTGTACAAACAGTAGTGGGTATGCTTACCTAATATTAAATATTACTATTAAATATAAATATTAATTTTTACATAAGTGCTATCTTGAACCTACTGTTAGTAGTTAGATTTGATATGGAATTACCAAATATGGTAGCGGAAATGCTATTTTAAGCTTTAAACACTAAATTAGTTACTTCACATACAGAACAAGAGAACTATGCATAGCACTGTAGATAAACGGTAAGATTGGATCAATCAATTTACATAAAAGAAAAGTGACAGAATAATATATTAGTTTCAAGTGACCATTAACTTTAGCGGAAATGCAGTATAAATTACTAATTAGTTAAAAAGGATTACACCGTTTGATGTTCATACACCTGAAACGACAATTTTCAACAAGCAGCAATTCTTTAGGTACACTAAACGTCCTTAAACAGTAAGTATACTCGAGCGAGTAACTTACATCCTGTAATACTTTAGATCACAACCCACTATACGATTGTTTTTCGCCGTACTAAGTAATACTTTATTTTATTTAACAGCAACATTACAAACAAAGGCCCACTTGTGCGGTATCTGATTTTAAATTGACTTCAATATCAGAAGCTACCCTTTAAGTATGAACGTATCTTGACAGCACAGTACTTTTCCCATTAAACTGTCTAACAATACTCTCAATTGGACATAAACGTCCTCGTATGTTGTCAGATCGTAGATAGGCCAAAAAAACCGAAACCTGGACGCATTCGTCCTTCTTTTAGATGAAGCAAAAATAAATAATTCTAAGGGCACCAAATTTTAACCACAACTTCTGTTCAACATATCCCAATTGCATCACGAAAGAAAGATTATTTCGCTATTCAGTAAATTCCATGGCATTTTTCATAATTTAAAGACATTCCGCAATAATGTATGATTCGATAACATCCAGGTAACGTACCATAAAATACTGCAAGTCGCCATATTGTTCATTAAAGGATATCGAGAAATCGCATCAATTGAAGTCGTTATACTCACTCAACGTTGTCGTGAAACAGTAATTAATCCTTCTTGGATACTCATACAAGTGATCTCGATATTCTTCCGAAAAATTCTAATATTCTTATCGTTATTCCATCTTCGTATACACTGAATATAGCTTTTATGAAATAAAACTCGTATAATAAGGTTCTACGTTTAAAAAACTATTTCCATTACCTTAAATTGCAATGCTACTGTTTGACCTCTTAATCTATCAAAACAGAGGCACGCAGTGCCGTGCTTATAATTTTATCTTTTACAATGTTTACACCAAACCATTCTTTGTATGTTTAAGTTTTTTTTTTTCTAAATTTAGATAACATTGTTAATCTTATTATTATGACACGTTAAGAAGTGTCTATACTATGCTATACTATAGGTACTTTCGTTTCAAAATGTCTTCTTAAAAGGTATGGGACGTGTATATTTGTCACTTGACCTGACGAATAATCCTCTTTTGTTTAAGAGTTGCACATTTTTGAAATTTATGACTTTTTCTTAATTCAGTTCGACATGTAGTTAATCTATTCTATTGCAATAATCCCAACTAATCAATATGAACAGAGTTTAAATTAATCAGGTTGTGCACTACAATATTTTTAATTTTCGAGATTGATTAGTAGTAAAATGTAATGATACCCCTACCGCAAGGTGCAGATTAATTATTCCTGTAAATACGCTGAAAAAGTATTGAGGAGTATGCCATTATTGGTAAATATTGAATACAAATACAAAAGTGCACTACAATAAGGTGTGGTGAGAACATT
>JARFJB010001138.1:1655000-1660000 GCA_036346205.1 Vesta saturnalis | reverse complement strand
GTATGTAAATTAAATAATGGCACCCTACGTATGGGAAATTTTATACCAAATGACTAGTTTTTATTTTAGCAATTATATCATTTTATATTCGACATATTTCATTTTTAGAATAATTACAGTTGTTGCACATAGGTTAAGGCGGAAATCAATTAATTTGCAATACCATTGAGGTAATTACAGGTAATTATTAACAATAGAATTTAAAATTGCGTTGTGAAAATAGGGTATACATAGGAAAACATATGATTATTAAATATTCAGTTATTATCCGTCTTGACTTTGTCGAAACTATATTGTGAAGTTATATTTTAGTAAGAATCCCCCGTCGCTTAAGTTAAACGGATAGTTCATTGCAGCAAAGTGGAATTATTGTTGGTTTATTGAACTGTACTTAAACTCAATAAGTGAAGTGTCCCAGCGACGTAACCTATCGGTACATAATTTTGTTACGTATGTATGCTACATAGTTTGATCATGTTATTTTTGCTTGCATTTTTGCACGTTTTTAAATGAATTTATATAAAACTAGTTTTATTTGTAATTTTAGAAAGACAATAGGATCAAGAAATAGTAAACTTAATAGATGATGCACCTTTCACTAACTGCGTTCAAGTTAAAGAGCGATTGCACATCCATTGCAGTGAAAAGACGGTATCGAGACGTTTACAAGAAAACGAACTAGGAAGATTATGCTTTCTCCAGAGCATGCTGCAGTGCGTTTGAATTTCTGTCATAATAATTTGGACAGAGGTTGATCGACGGTGATTTTCTCTGACGAAGAGACGTTTTCATCATCGCAAGATGCTCCAGTTACTTTATGGCGCCCCGATAACCAAAGGTATAATCAAAGATACATTATGCCGTTAGCAGCAAGCGAGCGTGTGTCCGGACGGATGGATGAGCGGCGCTAGACGTGGAGAATTGTGCAAGTATCTCCGCCAGCGTTTAACTCTTTTCGACATATATGGAAGTATTGGAAGATGTGCTTTTACCTTCAATTAATATTTTATACCCGGAAGAAGAACGTGATGGAACGATCACTTTTGTCCAAGACAGTTGCAGCTTCCACACTGTACGACGAGATTGGTTCGCAGATAATGCTGGAAATTTAGAATTGCTGCGTCGGTCCAGTAAATCTCCAGATTTAAATCCAATCGAGCACCTTTGGGCCGATATGGTAAGGAATTGGAACGATCATAACTACAATGGCATTCGCGAAATGACTCTTGATGCTTTAGTGTTACATATTCCTAGGATTTGTATTGAAAATGAAGGATTTTATATTAATTATTAAGCTATGATTAGATAGTATTTTTTGGTTATACGTGTATCGTGTTTACTTTTAGTTAAATCGTTAACTCTGTTGTTATGCTAACAATAATAAATAATAAATATAAAAGGTAGAAAGAAATCGATTTTTTAAATTTAATTTCCATTTTTATCGTTGGAAAAAGGAAACGAAAAGTTTAAAATCAGTTTTTCATTTTTGATTGAAACACTGCCACTTTTATATTAATTCGATTTTTAGCGGTATTTGTGCCTATCAATGATCTATAGCGTTAAAGGATTTTTTACATTTAAAACACAATTAAGGGAAATTAAATGCCAAATAACGTGTTTTTATTTTATCAATTAGGACGCGTTTTAATTTCAATTACATCCTTAAAAATAGGATTTCATAAATATTCCAAGCACCGTGTTATCAGGGAAATAATGAAATCAAAACAATTTGTAATTGCATTGTTACTTGTATTTCTTCTAATCAGTCTAATTATATCGTGGATTAATTGATTTTTTTATTTTTCTGCAACAATTTGATTGAAGTTAATTCAAATTAAAAATGTATTACTCCTATTATCAATTCATGTACATGAAGAAAAACAACTGACTTGGAGCTGTTTTAAATTCTTTAAAGGAAACCATAATGACATTTAAATTTATTATCTAATTCCCTTATAATGCAATAAAAATAAGATCATTTGTGTGGTTTTATAGATACACGTACATTCAAATTAATTAAAAATATAATTTTTCTTTTTATGTAACAGATTTTTCAGTCAGTTTCGAACCAGGCATTACGTATTTTCATAAGAATTCTTTCATTGCCAACATTTAAAGGGTGTTAAACATTTCTACGTTAGATCGCCTCGGTGGGTGAGCTTTTTCAATGAGGTCGGGTTGACGCGGGATGGTAAAAAAGAGGTTGCATACTTATCCTAAAAAATTATTCCTAAGATCATTTTATTTCCTCTAATTTCCACTTGGTAGGTTGGATGGTCGGGTGTTCCACACCAGATATATATTTTTTTATAACTGTGGCGACTGGAGCAAGTCACTTCTACTTTCCGGCGCTTATTTAAACAATGTAAAGAATATGTTGTTGATCCTAACAGAGGTTACTGGTTAGTAAGGTTTTATTGGATTTTATTTATTTAAAATGCTTAGTTTTTGGTAAATGCATATCTTATGCATATATTTAAACATTGCGGTTAAAATGGTTAGAAGATTTTTAAATTGTATTTATATTTACAATTTATAGTGATGGATGGAACACTGTGTAAATTGCTTTGACCACTCGCGAGTTTTGGTTATTTGATCTGGTAATCACAGTAAAAATGATTTATAATATGGTTGAAGTCTACGATTCACCATTTGTGTTTAATGTGTTGACAGCCGTAATAAATTTTTAATACATTTTGACCTATAATACGGATAACTTCACTAAAATGTAAGCTCAAAAAGTTACATAATTTCTTTTTAAATTTACCTAATAAAATTAATTTAAAAATTGAAATTATAGACCCAGTTTTAATGTAATTTATAATCTAAAATTGCTGCTTTTGAATGCTTCTTGTCGTTTACCATGCTCAATTAGTATTCAGCAAACAAGTTCAAGTGGCTGTCTTTAACGTTTCGCCTCAGCACATAGATAAACTCGATTAAACATCGAATTAATGTCAGAAACTGTTTAATATAAATGAATTAATTTAAAATTTACGTTCATACAAACATCCCATACAGACTTTAATTATGGTTCGAAATTAAAAAGAAAGATGTATTTAACGAATAATTTGAATTGTGTTATATATTTTAGCTTTTTTAAGAGATAATTCTGAATATCTGTAACATCTAGTTTGACTCAAACTTGTATTCACTTTTGTATAAAAATTAATATTTGTGATGATATTCATTAATTATTTATTGTGCGATCTCTCCGTATTATATCTATAATGGTCGTGTACTCTTATAAAGAACTTGAGCAGTTCAAATAAAAAATTTGTTTCATTTGCTGAACAAATTATCCAATTACATCTTTAATTGCATTCTCCTATAAGTGGGCCGAGTAAAATTACACAACTTGTTTAAAAATGATATAAAACATCCTTCTAATTATTGCGTCCAAAATCGCTAGAAAAATTTGAGATTACCTATGCAAGGTATGCAAGTAGTAGGTCAATCCGTTAGCCATATATTATTTGGTTTGTGACCTTTTGTACGATTTTAAACAAAACTTTCGAGGAACTAGAAGAAAAGAAGGGCTACCCTTTGACTCAAGTTATTTTCTTGCAAACGCCTATTTTTTGCAGTAAGCTGATGGTTTTCTATTTTTTGTCTCCAGCAAAATTTTGATGTGATGCTTTTTGCCTGTGTGACCCTAACTTGCTGACTCATTAATAATTTTATTTAGACACTATGGTATAATGAAGTTATTAGACTAATTGAAATAAACAACAGAAATTTATATTCTGTATTATAAGTGTTATGTAACTGTGGTTTCATATTAGTTGAGTTGATCGGCCTATTTCCACAGTTTTCGCTTTTTGAGCGCCACATTTCGGAAGCGGACTCTGCTTTCGTCATCAGGCTTAGTCCTGAGAAGGACTGTTTTCGCATTTGAGTCGAATTCATGTGTTATATAATTTTTTCCCAAGCAGTTGACCACTTTCAGATTCGAACTTGGTACCTTTCACTTCTTAGTCTGACACCTTTACAGCTGAGCCACTGAGTAATCCAATATATGTTTTTTAGAACAAAATATCGCTAGAACACTCAAAGAAAATGACCCCGATCTAATACCTAACCTAAACAGGGTTGTGTCTCAGCGGTAAAGGTGTCAGACTAATAAGTGAAACGTACCAAGTTCGAATCTGAATCAGTGCCTGGGAAAAATTATATAATGTCGACTCAATGCATCTTCTCGAGACTAAGCTGAGAAGCAGAATCACTGTCACGCAAAAGCAAAAACTGTGAAATAACCGATCAACTAACAAATTTATATGTTCTACAATTTTCGTTTGAATGGAATAAAACATGTTACGAATAACTCTAACCCTCGGTGTGGTGGGGTATGATATGCCCATGGTAATATAAACATACTGATTCTGTAATTATTAGTAGTTCTACGGGCTAGTAGACGGTAGTACCTGTTGATTGATACTTGTACTGACTTTTATTACAACTCTAATTTTGTCTTAGATGTTTCGGCCCAGTTATAAATCTTACGAGGATGGACAACGACATTTGCAACTTTTACTGGACGATTTGAGCAGTAAAGATGAATGGACGAATTGGGAGAATGAGACCAGCGATGAAGATGTGTCCGGGCTGTAGCAACAACAGTCAAGTGAAGTGCAAGAAAATATTGTAGAGGATGAAATCTCAGACCGTGAAGACTCTGACCTATCTGACGTAACTGAAATAGAAGAGCAGACTAGCAGTGAAAATAAATCGTCAAAATACATTCTGGACAAGACTGGGAAGAGGTGGATGAAAGAACAATATTCTAAGCAAGTAAAAACAAGAGCAGAAGACGTTATTGTGGTAATACCTGGTGTTAAACAGAGAGCAAGAGAAGCAAAAACACCTTTAGAATGTTGGAATCTCTTTTTCATGACGAAATTCTTGAGGCTATTGTAAATTGCACCAATATCAAAATACGAACCAAGGCTGATAATTGCGACACCAATCATCAGTATGTAATGAAACACGCAAATTTCACC
>JARFJB010001138.1:1612500-1650000 GCA_036346205.1 Vesta saturnalis | reverse complement strand
TCAGTGTATGTTGCATTATGTCATGTGTGTGCAGTGTATTCATTGTGTGCATTATGTCATTATGTGCATTATGTGCATTGTTTTATGTACATTATGTACATTTATATGTATTGTCATTGTTATGTCATTATATGCATTATGTGAGTGTGTTGACATGTTGTGCATTTGTACATTTGCATTATGTCATTGTGTATTGTGTGCATTGTGCATGTGTGTTGTGTGCTGTGTGTGTAGTGTGTGTGATGTGTGTGTGTGATTTGTGATTGTGTTTGTGTGTGTGTTTGTGTGTGTGTGTGTGTGTTTGTGTGTGTGTGTGTGTTTTGTGATGTGTGTGTGTGTTTGTGTGTGGTGTGTGTGTGTGTGATGTGTGTGTGTGTGTGTGTGTGTGTGTGTGTGTGTGTGTGTGTATGTTGTGTGTGTGATGTGTGTGATGTGTGTGTGTGATTGATGTGCATTTGTGCTGTGTGTGCTGTGGTGTGTGCATGTGTGTGTGTGTGTGCATGTGTGTGCTGTGTGTGCGTGTGTGTGTCGTGTGCGTGTGTCGTGTGTGTGCTTGTGCTGTGCTGTGTGTCATGTTTGTGTGTGCGTGTGCGTGTGCGTGTGCATGTTGTTGCGTGTGCGTGTTGTCGTGTGGTGTGCGTGTGCAGTGTGCTGTGTGCAGTTTGTGCGTTATGTGGTGTGCATGTGTCGTTGCGTGTGCTTGTGTGCGTGTTGCGTGTGCGTGTGTGTGTGGTGTTTGTGTGTGTGTTGTGTGTGTGTGTGTGTGTGTGTGTGTGTGTGTGTGTGTGTGTGTGTATGTTTATGTTTGTTAGTGTTTGTGATTATGTTTATGATTGTGTATATGTGTTATGTGTTTTTTAGTATTATTTTATGTTTGTGATTGTTTGTTGTGTTGTGATTTGTGATTATGTGTTTGTGTTGTTGTTTGTGTTTGTATGTTGATTGTATTATGTGTTGATGTATTGTATTATGTGTGTTAATTATGTTATATGTTGTATATGTATGTTTGTTTTGTTTATGTGATATGTGATGTGTGTATGTATGTGATTATTGATTATAATTATGTGTGTGTGTATTATGTATTATGTTATGTACATTTGTATTTGTATTATGTTGTGTTTGTGTGAAATGTTTATGTATTTGTTGTATGTATTATGTGATTTTGTGTGTATGTATTTGTGTTGTGTGTGTTATTATTGTTTGTTGTATTGTATATGTGTGTGTGTGTGTATTATTTGTGTGTGTGTGTGTGTGTGTTGTGTTTGTGTGTGTGTGTGTTGTGTGTTGTGTGTTGTTTTGTTTTGTGTTTGTGTGTGTGTGTGTGTGTGTGTGTGTGTGTATTTGTGTGTGTGTGTATGTGTGTTGGTGTGTATTTTTTTGTGTTTTTGTGTTTTTGTTTTTTTTTTATTTGTTTTTTGTGCGTGTGTTGCTTCTGTTTGTTTTGCTTGCTGTTTTTTTTGTTTGCTGTGGTGTTTTTTGTGGTTGCGTGTTGTTTGTGTGGTGTGTGTGTTTTTGTTGTGTGTGGTTGTGTGTGTGGTTGTTTGTATTGTGTGTTTTTTTTGTTTTTTTATTTATTTTGTTTTGTTGTTTTTGTTTATGTTTTGTTGTTGTTTTTATATTATTTTTATTTATATATTATATATATTATTATATGTGTGTATGTGTGTGTTATTTTATTTTATTATTATTATTAGTGTATTGATATATTTGTTTTTTTTTATATTATTATGTGATTGTATTGTATTGTTGTATTATTGTGATTGTGTTGTGTATGTGTGTGTTATTGTGTGTGTGTGTTGTGTATTGTGTGTTGTTGTTGTGTGTGTGTGTGTGTATATGTTTGTATATATTTTGTTTATTATTATATTGTTTATTATATATTTGTGTGTATTATATATTTGTGTGTGTGTGTGTGTATTGATATTATGTGTGTATTATATATTATATATATGTGTATATTATATATGTGTATATGTATTATTTATGTGTGTATGTTGTATGTATGTGTATTGTTGTGTATTTTTATATGTGTGTATATTATATATAATGTTGTTATATTGTTTATTAATATGTTATTTTATATTATATATATTATTATTTATATTGTTGTATATATATATTATGTTTTATATTGTTATTATATATATATTATATATTATTATTAGTATATATTATTATTATATGTTAATATATAATATTTTTTTTATATTATATTATATGTTGTGTGTTTGTTTTTTTGTGTATTTTTTGTATTGTTATTTATATTTTTATATTTATTATTGTTTTGTATTTTGTTTGTGTAGTATTTTTTATATGTAATATATATTTTTTTATTTTTTATTATTTTATATATTATATTTTTTTATATATATTTAATTTATATATATATATTATATATATTATAATTATATATTTTTTATTTTTTATATTTATATATTATTTTATTATATATATATATATTATATATATATTTATATATATTATTATTTATATTGTTATTGTGTTGTTGTATTTATATATATTTGTATTTTGTTTAATATTATATATATATTATAATTGTATTATGTATATTTTATAATATATATATGTATAAAAAATATTATAATTATATATATTAAAATATGTTATATATATATATAAAATATATTGTATATATTATATATATATATATATAAATATATTATAAATATATATATATATTATATAATTTATAAATTAAATAATTATATTAATTTTAAAAAATATAAATAGAATAATGTAATATAAATATATATTAAGTTTTATTATATATATTATTTTTATATTTTTGTTGTTTTTTATTTGTTTGTTTTTTTTTTTTATATATTTTTTTATTTTTGTTTTTATTATATATAATTTTAAAAATATATGATTAATCATTTATACAATAAGTTCCTATAAACATAGGTCAAACGCTTCGTTACCGATCTACAGCGTGTTGAGTTTAATTTAAAACAGTCAAAATTAGATTTTTAAAACGGCTTAAGATATCATAATGAAATTTTACGGGTGTCATTAGCTGTGGGAGACGCATACTTTGCAATACAACACGATGTTTCAGTCGTACCATTGGCGCGCGTATTGGCACGTCACCGGCTATTTTTCAAGAAAAAAGTAGGATGCCGCTGATTTCTCTAAAAATAAAAAATATTTTTTTTACTTATATGTTCAATTGTGAAGAAAAAGCTCTCTTGACTTTTTTGTACGACGTACTGTTTTTGAGTAAAAAAAAACATTTTGGTGCATATCCATTTATTACAGAAAAAAAGTTTTAAAAATCAAGGGTTTCATTCAAGGGCAAAAACAAATATTTCACCAAACCAAAAATTTTACCAACAAAAAATTACAAAAAGTGTTCAAAGTGACCACCTCGAGCTCGGATGCAAGAATCTAATCTCTTCCTCATTGACTGGCGAACTCTCAAAAACACCAGGATCAGGTTTAATTGAGTTGCACCCAACAATGATTCGATTTCTTAAGTCTTCTACGTTTTCCAATGGAGTAGCGTACACCAAGGACTTCAAATGACCCACAGGAAAAATCAAGGGATTTAACTCGGGGATCGTGCAGGCCATAAGTTAGTTCCACCCGGCCAATCTAACGATTTCCGTATCTTGTGTTAAGAAATCACGAGCTACTTCATTAAAGTGGGCTGGTGCGCCATCGTGCATATACCACATGCATCTCTAATTGCTAATGGTACGTCCTCCAGAAATCCAGGGAGCGTGTTTTCCAAAAGTTGCGATACCTCTCCGGTAAGTCTCCCGGGTAGAAATACCGTCCAATTAGGCAGTCACCCACAATCCCAATCCAAACGTTCAAATAAAACTGATGTTGAAAACGATCATTAACAATTTCATTTGAATTTTCTTCACACCGTACATGGTTATTATGGAAATTCCGTATTGCATTCTTGAAAAACTCGCTTCATCGGTGAACAGAATCAACATCAGGAGTTGAGGATTTGAACCATTTTGTGCAAAAGCCATTGACAGAATGCATGCGAGGAGGAAAATCAGCAGTAAGAAGTACTTGAACGCGTTGTATATGGAATGGATACAACAAATTTTCCTTAAGAATGTGCCAAATAGTCCATTACTCATCCAAAGCGCAGCAATTTTTCGAGTAGAAGTACCTCGAGCTTCTTCAATCATGTCCAGCTCTACTGTTCTTGCTGTCCTTGGCCTTCCTGATCCTCCATTTCGTCTTAATGTATCTGTTTGATAAAGACGCCGATGAATACATTCGAAAGTTTTTCTATCAGGAGCAATACGGCCGGAAATCTTTCAGTATACAACCGCCTAGCGTCTAATGCATTCCCATCAGCAAGTCCATAAATGTAGTGCATGTCAGTCACCTTGGCATTCGTATAGCGATTCATGATAAGGAACTTCAACAAATTCGACACATGCAAAATTTTAATCACGAGACTCATTCAATATGTCAGTGATATGTCAGTGAATAATACAGGAATGTTTAAAAATATTTTGTACGCATGATAAATGGACATGCAGCAAAATGTTTTTTACTCAAAACGGTACGTCGTACGATAAAAAGTCAAGAGAGCTTTTTCTTCGCAATTGAACGAAGAATTAAAAATATTTTTATTTTTAGAGAAATCAGCGGCATCCTACTTTTTCTTCAAAATAGCCTGTGACGTGCCAATACGCGCGCCAATGGTACGACTGAAACATCGGTTGTATTGCAAAGTATGCGTCTCCACAGCTATTGACACCGTAAAATTTCATTATGATATCTCAAGCCGTTTTGAAAAATCTAATTTTGACTTTTTTAAATTAAACTTCAACACGCTGTAGATCGGTAACGAAGCGTTCGCGAAACTATGTTTATAGGAACTTTATTGTATAAAATGACCTGGGTAATCACTCCTTTAATATTGCCGAATCTTTTTAAACACCCTGTATATATATATATATATATATATATATATATATATATATATATATATATATATATATATATATATATCTATTTAGATTTCCACAAGTATTCATGTTTAAATAAGACAATTTTTCTTTAAAACTTGTGTAAATAAACGTAAAATTAATTCAACGTTTCGGAACGTCCTTTGTTCCCTTTGTCAAAATTTATTTGACAATTACAGAATTGAAATAAGGTAACTATTTTTAAAAATACAGAATATGAAACAAGGTAACTAATTTAAATTTAATCTGGACGAGTGTGTTTGACTTCGGGTAGTTGGTCAGTACATGATGTAGAAGGTGCAGAGTGGGACGCCAGGAATAGTTGCTGCATAAGTGTTTGAAATTTCTGGAAGATTTGGAGTTGGTTGAAATGTAGAATCAACTTGTTAATGAATTCTTCCAAATTTGTGGCATTCTAGAAGTGTCATCTCGTTTATTGAGGGCGTTTGGTCTTCTTTCAATTTCAACTGCTTCTCTAATAATTCTTGCTTGTAAGGTATAGAGGTGCAATTAAACGGATATTGTTGGTATTAATTTGGTGTCCTGTATCTAAATGATGTGCAGCTAAAGACGATGAGGATTGTGCTTAATTGCTAGTTGGTGTTCATCGGCTCGCATATAATATTCTGTTAGTTTGTCCTATATAAGTTCTTCGACAGTTGTTGCACGGTATCTCATACACTCCTTGGCTTTCATTAGAATTTTGTCTTTGGGGTTTCTTAAAAGTTGGGACAAAGTTGAATGTGGTTTGAATACCGGTCTGAAGTCGTTTTGGGAAATTTCTTTGCTATTCTGTCTGTAATTCCCTTTATATAAGGTAGAATAACAGGAATCTTTCGTTCATTGTTTGACAAGTTATTATTTCTTGGTCTTTCTATTTGGTTGGTAATTTCTAGGACATATTAACAACATTCACGACAACATCAAATTTACTATGGAAGTTGAAAATAATTCACTCCTTTTTGGACACTCTAATAACAAGACTTCCTAATGGTAAATTTACACACAAAGTTTATCGAAAACCAACACATACGAATAGATACTTGAACTCTCTCACATCACCATAGAAAGACCAAGAAATATAACTTGTCAAACAATGAACGAAAGATTCCTGTTATTCTACCTTATATAAAGGAATTACAGACAGAATAGCAAAGAAATTTCAAAAACGACTTCAGACCGGTATTCAAACCACATTCAACTTTGTCCCAACTTTTAAGAAACCCCAAAGACAAAGTTCCTAATGAAAGCCAAGGAGTGTATGAGATACCGTGCAACAACTGTCGAAGAACTTATATAGGACAAACTAACAGAATATTATATGCGAGAGCCGATGAACACCAACTAGCAATTACAGCACAATCCTCATCGTCTTTAGCTGCACATCATTTAGATACAGGACACCAAATTAATACCAACAATATCCGTTTAATTGCACCTCTATACACTTTACAAGCAAGAATTATTAGAGAAGCAGTTGAAATTGAAAGAAGACCAAACGCCCTCAATAAACGAGATGACACTTCTAGAATGCCACAAATTTGGAAGAATATCATTAAACAAGTTGATTCTACATTTCAACCAACTCCAAATCTTCCAGAAATTTCAAACACTTATGCAGCAACTATTCCTGGCGTCCCACGTCTGCACCTTCTACATCATGTACTCGACCAACTACCCGAAGTCAAACACACTCGTCCAGATTAAATTTAAATTAGTTACCTTGTTTCATATTCTGTATTTTTTAAAAATAGTTACCTTATTTCAATCTCTGTAATTGTCAAATAAATTCTTGACAAAGGGAACAAAGGACGTTCCCGAAACGTTGAATTAATTTTTACGTTTATTTACACAAGTTTTAAAGAAAAATTGTCTTATTTAAATATATATATATATATATATATATATATATATATATATATATATATATATATATATATATATATATATATAGGGTATGTCATACCCACCACATGCCTACCTAATTATCGTTTAGCACACCGTCGAAAGGTTAATAATGGTTTAAAGATATTGCAGAAAGATATAATCATTTTTTTATTACCATTTTGGCACATGTAACATTTTGCATTCGTATTAGTTTCAAAATTGTCCTATCAATTGTTTTAATTAATGTTATGAATTTATGAGTATATAACACTAAAGAACAGAGGTCAAACATTCAAAACATACGCAAAAAATGCATTTTTGCGAAAATTATTGTTTATAAGTTCCTGCAACGTTTTGACAAAACCATTATGCCAGTTATTATTATTTTTGCAAACTACACTAGATTTAAAAAAGAAAACGTCGAAATGGATGAGAATGCCACTGATGACTCAAATTTCCATCCCGCGGTTACGGTCAACTGAAAACACATTTTCACACTTTCACACATGTAATACTCTCTTTTCTCTTGCACATGATAGTATCACGAGGATCAAGTAGCACTCTAATTTCAGCGGAAATTTCAACCGTTAATATTTATAAATAAACAATTGGCGAATTTTTACAAAAAAAATTAGCTCAGCTCCTAATTTAGCTACGAAGATTTCTTTTTAAATACGTGAAAAATTGCGAGCTACTCGAATTTCAAAGTTGCAAACCGCTATTTCCTCTTTGTGCAAAGATATTTGGAATAGACTCACCCCTAAAATGACATACATTTTCAGACGCCATGTTGAAGGTGAAAATGGTGAAAATTCGATATGCCCGAATTAGGTATATAAAACATAAGTCTCGAGGAAGAAATAACTTCTCTTGGGAAAACCCTCTAAACCGACGAAAAACGGGTCAAATTGCACTACACATTCTGTCACTTTTTTTAAATAATTAGAATTTGTCGAAAACAAGTTAATATTTTTTAACGGAAAAATTATGGTGAGTTATGAGTAATAAAGGATATAATTGCTGAAAGTTTCAAGCATAAAGGTGCTTTTTTTACGAGATGAAAAGAAAATTTGGACAGTGTTGTGCAATTATTTAAACAAATTATTAACCGATTCCGATCTACAAGGTCTCAAATTGACTTTTTTTGGCCAGCTAAAAATGAGAAAAATTTGAAATGCCTATTTGTTATAGTTTCCGAGCTACGTTTAAAATCCATTTTTAACAATTGTTCGACATTTGACCGTTGTTTAAACAGTGTTCCCAGTTCTTAAAATGGGATCCTTTTGAATCTCATATTCCTTATCACTAAAGCAATCAATTTTTTCACATGGCTACCTGATCTTACTTACGATATGCACTTTTGCTAATTTCATTGGGCTAATAGACTGTCATAATTTGTAATTTGCTTATTTACAGACACGAATGACCTACTGCCTGCTATTGTATTTCAAATTGTTTATAGTTGCGCTACTTGCGTAACTTACACTTCGTTCATGGTTTTGAAATTTAGTCACACGCACTTAATTATCAAAGTATTAAATAATCAACTATAAGCAGTGTTTTAATGTTTGAATGAAGTATTTTGCCGGCGAATTGACGTACACTGTTATTGGGGCTGCTTCCGGTGTTGTGTATAATGGTTTCAGCTTAATTTCAACCGTGGGATTCAGCTGATGTTTGTTTTTATTTCAGTGCTAATTCGACCCATTACTCCAACAGCATCATAATGGCAACATTTGTTGGCGTTTCCTTTTTCTTTTACAAATATTACTTCTAATGGTTTCGTTTCGCACATGAACCACATTCATTACTTTTAATTTGTTTATAGTCTGAATGTATCACCACTCACTTTGCTTGTTAATAGTAATGTTATTATATTTATTTTTCGATTTTGATATTTAAACCGTATTAACCAAATAGGAATTTTCCTGACTAGCATATTCGTGACTTCTGCTACAAAACAAAAGCCCTGTAGCTGATCTTACTTCTCAATTTCCGGTTCTATTTCCTTTTATACATCACCGCCCTTGTTGTCTCTATTTTTTCTTTAATACTGTCCATCTTTCTTAACGTGCCGTCTTTTCCTAGTTTCCTTTTTCCACATTCCATATCGTCCCTTTAACTACTTTTTCAGTATTTTTTCCTTTAAACTAACACTTTGATGTTTCATTTTCTAACTTTATGTTCCCGAGTTCATGGATTATGTTGCTTATTCTGCTTTGTAACCTCATTGTATTATTCTTCTGAATGTTGCATCAATTTCATTTTCTGATATCGATAACTCGTTGCATAAATATCATTCCGATTCCGATTATTGTTTGAGGTATCTTATTTTTGTTCACTTTTATCTGCCCGGATAGTACTCATTCAAATTTTATCTTCTGACCCAGTAAATTGCCTTTAGCTTTCCTCGCACTACTTTGCTAAAATGATCCTGTTCCAAGGTCCCTTGCCTGGTTCAGAAGCCATTGATGGTAACGGTCTTATTTAGGGGACCTCATGGACCAAATGGTCATACACGTGCAAGGGGCAAAGTAAACGATAACCCATGACGTTTTTCTTCAACATCATTGATGTTGCAGCACTCAATTTACGAAGGAACGTCCAAACTACAACATAGGAGTGACTCACAAACGCAGATTGTTTTTGAAAAAATGAGCCAGCTTTATTGATATCTCTGGTTCGCCAGCCTCTCAAACAAGTGCAACAATTAAGAGAAAGAGATGCTCTGTGTCCTCCGCATATATTGATTGTAAAAGCACAATGATATGTATTAGTTGTAAAAATAATATCTGTAATGGGCATAGTATTAAAATGTGTAAGAAAGGCTCCCCCAATCCCTTGAAAAATTTTAAACAATAATGCTGGCTTTCATATTTAATCTCACGCTTGTAATGAATATGTATAAATAAAGGTTTACTTCAATAACTTTGTTTCTATTCTGAGTATAGGTGATTTTATATAACGGGTCTCAGAATCCCAGATTATGTAAATACCGATATTTTATTGGTTAAGTATCCTACGGTTATAATTTAACGAGAATTCCAAACATGGCCAAAAAATGAGGAGGTTCGATTTAAAATAGGTTGGTGCTACTTCTGGGATAACCGGAAGTACCGCAATTTTGAAAATATTTTACTTGGATTCAAAATGGTCGATTCTAGCCTTAAACCAAACTTCATTATGTTTCGATAGTGGGAAGTCGAAAATATTCTAATGAACGAGTTGCATGGCTAACCCTGTGCTTCTGTCAGTAAAACTAAAATTTATAGGTTCTTGTTCGTTCATGGTTAAAAATAAAGGTTTGTAACACTGTAGATTTTTCAACTTGTTTTTTGTTTTCAGAGGGATATAAAGAAAGGTATCTTTTGTTACACGCCCATAAACTCGCGTACAGGAAAATCCTGTTCTTCTAATGCTATTAAGTTGGCATCTATATGTCTATTAACGTCTATCTGACAAAAATTGTAAACGTCCCTCTGACATAGATAATTGTTTTTGTTTTTACAATGTTACCTATTTTCGTTTCGAACGTAATGAAAAAACGGACGTATTCCATCATTTCCCTGCGCCATATATACGGTGAGTAAAAAATTCTAATAAATGCTAGATTGTATACTGTTTACTACACTGGTATGATCCTGGCTTAACACACCACATGTAAAATCATTAACTCTGACGACATCCCTTAATTTTTTAATCTGAGTAGTATGAACACAAATACTGTTAATTTTGCCCTAATGTACAGATGAGTGCTTCTCTTAAATATATTCATTAACATTTACTAAAAATATCAAAGTATAATAATTCGGTATTTTTTGCCACTAGTAGGTGCTAACGCAATATTGTGTACTGTCACCCGAATCCATATATTATGCATTACATGGAGAATAACACAACAAACGCATCATTGGCAAAAGTTCAGATTTACCCAATTCCAGAATGGCTTTAAAAAACCTTATCTTCTGAATAACTCTTGCCAAATTATAATAGAAAATTATTTATTTTCTTTTTTTTTAATATCAAAACAATCTAAAACGAAAATTGTACCGGGTGGCCAACTAAGAATGGACTCCGGCTATATCTCGGGAATTGTCAATCTGACAACACTGGAAAGTATTAATAGGTAAATCGGCCAAAAGAAATCGCTGGAAGTTATTTTCAAGTTCCTGCGATAGACACTAAGGGCGTACATCAACACGAAATTAGAAAACCGGCTTCTTCTCTTAAATCGGCATTTTCAAGATATGTCTAAAATAGTTCTATTATAAACTACGTAAACCCAGAAACACTTTCTTTTTTTAGCATTTTTCTCTATTTTGTTAAGTGAAGGGAGGAGGGAGAGGTAAATGTTCACTTGAACAAAATGCCATAACTCCTTTTTAGCTCAACCAATTTCTATAAGCTTAGTTTCGTTTAAGAAAGGCTTCTCAGATGCTTCTAGCAGAATATTAACATTGATGGTTTAGTTTTTTATAGTCGGTAGATGGAGTTTCGTGAGAAAGCCGTATACTTTAGCAATTCTCTCGAAAATTTTAAATGTAAAGAGCGTGAAAAAATATAGAAGTTGGTGAAAACCGCAAGTCGATATCTTCTTTCGTTACAAAGACATGGATAAAGATAAACTCAACTGTTGCTGCAAGAGTTTATGCTGCACGGTATCCAAAAAAAAACTCAAGCTCGACCTCCGGCGGTCTCCGACGATTTCATTAAAGAACAAGAAACATGTTTTTCGACATTTAAAACATCAACAGAGAAACCAATATTTCTCAAAAAAGCAAATTTACTACGGTAGATACTATTAGCTTCTAAGGCAATAAATAGAAAATGAAAGTCCTAACATATTGATGAAAACCCTCATCTTTCTCAAAACCGACAATTTATGCACAAGAAGAGAATAAAATGCAACCCAGATAAATAATAATCATTACTTATCGAAGGCATCCGCCATAATCGTTAGTAGGCTGTGAAAACAAAATTGGAAGCAATACGTCAAAATATTAAAACATTTTAGTTTCATATCAGTGTCTAGTTGCTATTTTTCAAAGCTTGTTCTTGTTTTTCCAAACCACATTGATACCATTTGGTGTTATTGTTCTAGTTTTTCGTGTTTGAGTTTTTCTTGTTGTGTTCGTGTTGCGTTCTGTTTTAGTATTACAAAATGATTTATATCAACGAAGAGTTATTTGACATGATAAGTGTTTACTTTGAATGCATGAGAAATGCTACAATTGTTGGAAGGCTATATGCGCAGCAGTATCATGACAGACGCCACCGGAGTAAAAAAGTTTTTCTTCGTTTTAGCCATCGTTTGCGAACAACTGGAAATGTTCATGTATACCGCAGACAACGCAGGGGACGCACCGATGAGAACATTATTAATGTTTAATTCTCACCTAAGTATTAGAACTATTGCATAGGACCTGAGAGTAGCTTTAACTACCGTTCAAAACATTCTTAGGAAGCACAGGTAAGCGAGCTTTCGATTTTGAACCTTCACTATAAACTTGAAAAGATTTACTTAATGTTTTTCCTACAAAAACCAGTAATATCCTGTTGAATCATTGGTCACCTTCTTGTTTTAGTTTATATCCATATCACCTAGTCCTACACAGGCATTGACTGCTGCAGATTTTGACCCGAAGGCTAGACCATTGCCACTGGCTTTTGGGTATCATGGTAGAAGATTGGCAAGTTCTTTCACGTATACTGTAGACAGAGGCGGTCACCTTTCACAGCAATAGAAGTGTGAAGCTCCATAATACGCACTATTGGTCAAGAACGAATCCGCTCTGGATGCGATAAGTCCAGCACCAAGGTCGTTGGTCTGTAAATTTGTTGGGAAGGAATTCTAGCAGGGCGGATTATCTGCCCATTCTTTTTAATAACTAAGTAATTGAGACAATTACCTAGAATTAGATGAGTGCTGTTCCAGCACAGTGGCTGTCCAGCTCTCTTCGTGGTAGATGTTCGGGCACTTGTTGATGCCAACTACCCTGGTAGATTGCCAGGATAATGTACCTATTAGTATTTTTTTCCAATGTCAGATTCACAGTTCCCGAGATGTAGCCGGCCTACTTATTTTTACGAGACTGCTATTCTATCTATGCGTGAGAGATTGCAGCTCTGTATTGAACAGTACGTGTGACAATTTGAACATTTGTTCTTCAGTATTGGGGCTGTTGCACACCATTCTTCTATAACTTCGGTCTTTTTTTATCCGGTCTAAATTAAAGATATGCCCCCATGGGGACATTTAGTATATTAAATTTTACTCCTTTGCTTTAATAGCTTAATAATTAATAAATTCTAATAATTAATGATAGTTCAACCTGCTCTCTAATTCTGTTACTTGTAAAATATATTTTTACATTTATTTCTTTCATACCTGCGTAGCGAAAGGAGATATCGACTTGCGGTGTTCACCAATTTCTATATTTTTTCATGATCCATTTCGTTAGTTAAAAATAACTATGCTCTTATAAATAAAGCCTTCGAGAAAATTGGAAAAATTATGGCTTTGTCACAAAACGCCATCTACCGACTAGAAAAAAAAAGACTAAACCGACAATGTTAACACTTTATTAGAAACACCCGAGACTCCGCTTATAAAAATTAATTGAGTTAAAACGAAGTTATGGCATTTTTTCAAGTGAACATTTAGCTCTCACCCCTCATTTAACAAAATAGAGAAAAACTCTAAAAAAATGTTTCTAAACTTACGTAGTTTATAATAAAACTATTTTGGATATACATTCATGATGAGGATTTAAGAGAGAAAAAGCCGATTTTCTAATTTGGTGCTGGTGTACGCTCACTAGCGGCTGATTTGCGTATTAGTATTTTTTTTCCAATGTTGTCAGATAGACAGTTTCCGAGATATGGCCGGAGTCCATTCTTAATTCGCCACCCGGTACAAGCAAGCCATTTCATTTAAAACCATTTCTTAATTTCTTTTTAATTAATTAGGTTTGAAATTTTTAACAAGTGTCCAGCTTCAGCCAGATAAATTGCTACTAATGCTTTATTAAGAGAACATAATTACTGCTTGTATAAAATTTCAATATGCAAGTGCACACATCTCCTATAACGAGTTACCATTCGTTTATTCATAGTAGTAAAATGAGACCTTTTAAGTTACTTATTAGTAGTGGCTCCGTACTTTTTAAATTTGTCTAGTGATGCGTTATCGAAGTCAGAAGTGGTTGTTCAGTGTCCAATACTAACATTATGTCCGTGCAATTAAAACAAATCATTTTATTATTTAAGGACACTAACTGTCACAAAAAGAATTATAATTAGATTAATAAATGTGAATTATTAAAAAAAGATATTATTTGTAATTTGAAATGTGTATTAGTGTTCGTTTGCAAATGACCATACAATATTCAATGTGAAGGTAACTTTGTATAATTACGCAAACAAACTTATTGGTCCAGAAATGATTTAGTATCTCAATTATTTTGGAGTAAGGAATTGAATTTAGATAAATGTACAAATTGTGATTGGGTTTCTGTATCCACAATGATGACAGTTAATTTTAACACTTCAGTGCCTTAATACTCTATGTTTGTAATAATATTTGATTGACAGTGAAACAGCTGCAGATATTCCTAAATTATCTTTAAATTAATGATGGATATACTTTAATGAAAATAGATTATATACTAAAAAGATATGTTTAAAACTGGCAAAGCTCTATGTTTTTATTATTGACCAATTTCAAATAAAGTTAATTCGGAAAATGTACAGGATTTCTCCATCCTGTTCTAATACCCTCAAACACGTCGATATGAGATTTTTTTAACTTGTTTTTATGCATGACGTAAAGTATATTTATCGTTACAAAAATCGACGTTTTACAAGTTTTCAGCGTTCTGATACTATCCGCACTATTTCAACATGATGTGTGCAAGCGTCTGTGCGTGCATATTCGTGTGCGCTGGTGTAAATAAATCAATGATAAATTTTTCAATTAGAATGTGCTTATTAGCGAAAGAACGTGTCGTGAGTGGTTTCAATGCTTCAATGTTCACGTCGAAGACCGGTGTAGTGATGGAAGAGAGAACATTTTTGAAGATATAGAATTGGGAGCGTTAATAAACCAAGACTCGTCTGAAATTCAAGAAGAATTGGCAAAAATATTGGAAGTGAATGAAGTCATTTCAAAACGCCTCAAAGCTATGGAAATGATTCAAAAGCAAGGGAATTGGCTACCGTACGATTTGTTTGCTTATGAACAACTACTTGAAAGGCAGAAACGGAAGGGATTTCTGCAACGCACTGTGATTGGGGATGAAAAATGGGTTCATTACGATAACCTTATTATGGGGATCTCCCTATCATGATTCTACGTAGACGACCAAGCCGAATATTCACTGCGTATTGTATTATGAGTTGTTCAATCACAGGTGATTGGTATCGAACGCAATTGAGGCGTTTAAGTCGGGCATTAAAAGATAATCGGCCGCAATACCAGGAGAGACATGATAAAGTGATCTTGCTTCATGACAATGCTCGGCCTCATGTTGGAAAAGTGGACAAGACATACCTGCAAACATTCAAATGCGGAGTTCTACCCCATCCGCCTATTCTTCAGATACTGCTCCCTCTGACCATTACTTGTTCTGATCAATGGCATACGGCCTCGCCGACCAACACTTCCGCCCTTCTGAAAAATTGAAAAATTGGATTGATTCGTGGATCACCTCAAAAGATGATGAGTTTTTTCAACGCGGAATTTCCTACCTGAAAGATAGAGGAAAGTAGTGACAGCGATGCACAATATTGTAGTAGTATCACTAGTTTTTTTAAATTAAATTTTCCATTTCTTCGAAAAAACGGCGGAGGCAAAGTTGTACGCTTGATTAAAAAACACTCGTTTACTCTGACAATCGTCACGAAAGCTGTAGATGACCAAGAATTAAGAAAACAGCTATCAGTAAGAACAACCAACCATTATTTAACGCGGACGAACAAACTGGAATAAGATTTTAAGATTTGTGAAGATATGCAACTATGCGCCAACCTTGAAGAAAAATGTACAAATTACCGCAGATGGGACAAGAAATCTAGAATTTCTGACACAACAAGAACTCAGTATCTCCGAAAAAGTATTTTCCAAGTTATTTCCCTACGTTCTGCAACTTGCCACATGGTATATCTCAAGCAGAGTATTATACTATGGGTAACTATTAATATAGTTAGAAATTCGGTGAAGTATACCATGTTCTGCATGTTCATGTGATTATTCAGATTTAATTAAGAAAAGTTTAAAATCCATAATTGGCGGTCATTAAAAACAAAAGTGAATTTGGATTCTTTTTAATAGTTAATATTTCCGTTATTTATAAAGATGTGAAGAAAGGTTTACTACAAAAGTTACGTAATACGGCAAGATGCGCTTAAAAGTGACATCAAAATAAAATTCAAGATGGCACCCTCGTCGTCAATACAGATCGTTTTTAAACGAAAAGAATGATACTTATTGCAATACGCTTGTCAGTAATAGTTATTTGTATTGCAAGGCCAGAAAATAAGTGTTTGTGGGTATGAGTAAACTTTGCAAACTGTGCAAATTTATAAGTACTCGCAAATCATTTTATGGCAGAATGATACACAAGATTTTTTGTGCTGACGTCAACAGTTGTTATTAAATTAATTAAAAAATTGGTGTGCATTTCATACCTGTTGAAATTAATTTGGCAACACAGACGACTGACAGCAACCTAAAAATTCAATTGCGAAATTATGCATGACCTACTCGAATTTTGTAGGTACCTTACCAATTTTTTGACTTAATAATTTATAGATGTAATATGTAGTTTATAAAGAATTAATACGGACATAATAACGGATGCGTACACGTACACGGTAACACGATTAGGCTTTGTGTTGTGTCAAATGTGAACTATTCGAACATTCTATCAGTTCTGTCACTACAACGAATACCAACTAGTTTCCGAACGCAATTGCGGTCTGCATATGCCCTACAACAGAATGAAGGCAAAAAATCATTATTTTTGAGCCAGACGTGGAGGTCCATGACATTTTCTTTTAATTCCTAAATAATTATTTATAACTAAATTTTAATTCTGAAGGTAATTATTTATTGAAAATAATATGTACTTAAAAACATAATTCAACCTATTTTTACTTTTCTATTATTTATTGTGACTTATTTGATTTTAAAGAAATGTTTACCTTCAATTGTTTTCGTGTCTAGCATTTGTAGGTGAAAGGCTTCCCGTAACCCTTTCTTTATGTTTAATCTATTCTCATCCCCTCGCTCTCACCGTAATCTTCATGTCGGATTGAGAGTCCAAAATTATCACAAACATGGGCAAACAATCTAGTCATAAAATCCGGATATCCAGGTGGGTAAGACCCAACCAACTTGCTAAACGAAACGAACCCACTTGGTCACTTTCTTTTCTATTATTGTAACGTCCGCGGTGTTCAGATCTAATCCTAATGTTGTTCACTCTGAACAATTACAGCCCAACATTTTGTTTCTAAAAGGAACACAATTATCCTCTGATCGATTCACCATAGTTACAAATTTTGCGATACAAATTTCCCTCCAATTTCGATATAAAGTAAGAGTGTGTCTTTCTCAAAGAGAAACATCTCTTGCAAAAGGTTTTCTTCTCAGAAACATAAAAAACTCGGTGATTTGGTTAAAACAGTCTAGTCCTAAATTTATTAAATTAAATTTTACTTTTGCATCTGTAGGTCTTCCAATGATAGCAACTTTCAGGACTTCTTTAGTTTTCCAGATTGATTTTCTTCTTAGTTTCCATCTTGCGATTTTTCAATTTTGACAAATTTCAATATTCGTAACTCAATTCCACCAGATTCCCTGATGATCCTAACCATACTCCACAATCTTTAGACCTCCTTCTTACATGACGCCCTCTAGTTTATAAAACATTAGTTCCTTCCCCACCGGTGTTATCTGACTATTTTCTAGTATAAATATATTTTACTATCCCAAATTCCCCTGTTGTTCATAACACTAATAGAACCTTGTGGTAATTAAAGTCATCTAATTGGAGTGATTTACAGATTTTTTTTCTTAGTGATCACCAATATAGTTTTAGGCAGAGACGTTCTAGAGGTAATCTATTTTTATATGCGACCCAAATTTAGAGCAATACATTAGAATGATTCAATGAAACAATGGTGATTAGTTTAAAAAGTATTTGATCAAGTTCGACATTAGCGGTTATTTGCCAAAATCTAATGTGAAAATTTGCCTTCGTGATGAAATTTGCTGCGTTGTTCTTTTCTTGACTGATACACATGGAAGTAAACAACCAGTAATGTATCCATTTAAGCCGTAGCTAAATGGAATTGGCCACAAAATTGCTGCTTTCGTATCCATGGACAAGACCTGGCGAAATCCAAATATTTAAATGTAAGTTTTGATGCCAAACAGTGGGGTCGTATTGCAACTGCATTATATCACCAGAAGAATCTGAATCTATACGACCATCTGAAACTGCATCGGATCCTCCTGGTGCTATAATGACAGGTAAGATATTTTCAGTCGAAAAATTTGCTATATGTTTCTCCCAATCATTTGGAATAATCCTTTACATCTGCGAATTTTGGCAAATTGTAAGCAATAATTTCTGATCCGCATGTTTCGATAGAGGTTCAGAACTTATTTTCTTATTGTAATAATTTTTACAAAAACCCCATGCCACTTCAATAGCGTTTTATTGACAATGGAAAGGAGGCAATCATAAAACGTCATACCCATGCTTAATCGTAATATTATCTACATAATTCTACTCTGAACCTGAAATGTTGACTTTTGTGCCACAGTTGCTTTTTTTGTAATTTTGCCCTCAATTCTGACGCTGTGCGTAACCAACCACTCATGCAGCTAATCTTTCTTGCCAGAAAATCAGTGTGGCTTGTCTAACTGCAACGAATGGTACGGTGCTTTATCCATAACCACCACACAATTTCCGGGCAGATGAGTTACTACTGATGTCAGAATCGTACAGTCACGATGAATACTAAATCCATTTTCATAAATCCACGTCTTGGTCTGAACTTTGCAATAGCAGAAATTTTCTCAAAGCTTAACTTTGGCTACAACAACGTGTTTCGTCTCACGTATTAACATTTTCTGTCCATTTGTACGTTTGTGTAACCCATTGACTTCAAAACTCTCAATAATGTCATTCGACCTCTATCAAAATCGAAATCTGTTTTAACGTGATGACACAATATTCATTTTTCGAATTAAATTGCCAAATTAGTCGTTGTAGATCTTTCCGAAGGGCGAAATCCCAACACTCAGGTTTTTCATGTTTACCACAATATGTGGACTTTAAATTTGGAGGTCTTGCCGTTATGATGTCTTGGATTGTTCGCTGTAGAAGCTAATACCAAATACATATTTCATGCGTACGAAAAGGTTAGAAAGTTCTTACATACTTCTAACAGCCTTACGATAAGTTCCCCATTACTTTCCCCCGTTGCACTATTTTAATGTACTTCCAGCACCTTAGAATTTTCAACTTTGTATTCTTTGCAATGACTTTTGGCATTTTCTCAACAATTTATGATTAATTCAATATGAGACTTGATCATTATATGCGTTACTTAAGTAGGCAATACAACACGATTATTGGTGACAGGACGGCGCCAATTGACTGCTTGTCATCTTGACAAATGGGAATACCACTACAAAAAATATCATGGTCAGCTCTAATTCAAAATAAGATAGTACATAAATAAATAAATGTTTGTTCCTCAAAGCTAAGTATATAATACATGAATATATTTCAGTTGAATGCAATAAGTACTAATATTTATTACGCACTCAACGTTCTGGCATTCTAAGTACTTTTCAATATTCATTTTAAACATTTGTAACGAAAATGGACTATAACACTTTAAATAGAAAAACAGATTCGACTGAGATGGCCAAATTGCGAATAATGTTATTAGTTGACCGCAATTTGAGTTTTTCAGTACCTACCGAAGTTGATATGTAGTCACGTGGCTGGGCAGCACCCTACTTCGCCCGTTGACAGAAAACGGCATTTCAAAAAAAGTAACAATGACAATAGTTGATTATTTCATAAGTAAAAAAGACGTAAACTTTTCAGTTTAAAACTGATAATTACAATTAAGCTTTATAAATCGAAAGAAAGCTGAATTCCTCGTCCAAATAAAAGTATAAAAATACGGCAACGAATCTTACCTACTAGAGTTCAGGCGACTACGTAAATTAATACAATCAAAAAGTATTGTTGCTTACAGGAAGTATATTTTTAATTTGCAAAAAAACATCTCGACTAATTCTAAGCATTTTTGGAAGTTTGTTAATTCTAAGGCTTATGCTAACCCTGAATCTATTATACAAGCTTTTAAAGAAATTTTAGCAGTATTTACGTACCTACAACAGATCGCGATGTCTCACTCTTTTCTGAAATTAACAATTCTTCTAACATTTCAATAAGAACATTACTGTTGATGAAATAATTTTGGCCATTCGTAAGCTAAAAAGTGGCTACACTAATGGGCCACATCAAATTCCAGCGTTCATGGTAAAAGATTGTGCTGCTGTGTTTTCTATTCCATTATCTTACATATTTACTATTTCTCTACATAGTAAGGTATTTCCTACGTTATGGAAAGCCGCTAACTGTTGCCCCTTCTTGAAAAGTGGGGAATCCAGTGAAGTCACCAACTATCAACATTTTTGAAATTATTATGTATTCTCGCATTTATCCTAAAATAAAAAGAATATCATTCCACCAGCACGGGTTCATGGAACATAGGTCTACAGTTACGTATTTATCTCATAAATTAGCAAGCGAGTTAGACAATAGAAAGCAAGTTGATGTTATATTTACAGATTTCAGCAAAGCTTTTGACCGTGTTCCTCATGATATACTTGTGGCTAGACTAGAAAATTTTGGATTCCATTCTTCCTTTCTTGTCTTCTTTAAATCCGTGCACAACGTGTTCTCTGCAACAATCATAACTAAGATGATATCATAGCTACATCAGGAGTGCCTCAACGGTCGAACTTGGGACCTTTACTCTTTCTTTTTTTTATTAATGACCTTCCAAGCCCAACAGTTAGTAACAAGTTATTGTTAGCAGACGAGCTGAAAATAATTTCCTCAATAGCATCTAATTCTGACTGCCAATTCTTGCAACAACAATTAGATAAAGTGTTTCAATGGTGTTCTTTAAATTATTTGCCGCTAAATAATATTAAATGTTGGGTTGTTTCATATTGTAGAAAATGTCGACCAGTTCAGTATACGTATGTTCTTGATGCAACCTTACTTCAAATAACTGAATTGATAAAAGATTAATTTTGACAGTAAATTTACGTTTTTTAAGAACATTAATATCCTAACTCGTTCAGTACTGTCTGCCCTTGGATTTATAATAAGAATTTCTAAATCATTTCTGAACCGCGATATTCTTACAACTTTATGTTTTTCTCTTGTACGTAGTAAATTGGAGTATTGTTCTTTAATTTGGTTTCGTATATATAAGCATCATATAAATAAGATTGAAGTTATATAAAGGTGCTTTAAGCAGGATGGTGATTATCCGGTTAGAGGATATTGTTATAATTTGTTACTGTCTAGATTTAAATTTTCTCTTAAGAACACAGGAGACATATAACATGTCTGATATTTCTCCATAATCTATTGAATAACAAACTTGACACTCTTAACTTACTATGTTCATTAAGTTTCTCGATACCTAAATATTACATACATAGTTACTCTTGTTTTCATCTCACAAAACCACGTAGAAATGTGTTGTATAAGTCTCCTACTATAAATTGTTGTAAAATTTATAACAAGCATTATGCACATGTAGATTTATTTAACTGTCATTTACGTGAATTATTAAATGAAAGTAGTTAACACTTAACTTTTCTATTTTTATTTCTGTGTATATAGCAGCTACCCTTTGTTATTACTATTATTACTGAGTGATTTGTAGAAATCAGACATTGTTAATTAACTTTTATATCGATTAATGAACACTGCTAAGTTTGAATTACTACTCCATTCCTATAATTGGAATTTTTGTTCTGTTGGACAATAAATATTATTATTATTATTAAGTTTTGAAAAATTTTATTTTGAAATTGATAAGAGTATTCATAAATTGGAACGACATCAATTAAAAATCCAGTCAAATCTAAAAAAGACACAGCTTCGTTAATAAATGCAATTGTTATTTAACAATGAAAAAACATCATATAGTACGTTTTATGTAATTTTTAAATTTAATTTTAACAACTACTTACGTTAAATTATTGTGCTGTGGTAACATATAATTGGTAAAGAATTTACTTCAAGGTCAAGGAAAATACAACAAAGAACCTAGACATACCAAAACCTAAATTTAAATTAAATGTATGTAAATAAACTTTGACACCTCATGTAAACGTCAAAAAGCAAAATTTGATCAATTATTCAAACAGAAACATAACATACAATTTTTTGATAATTAAAAAACAGTGATAAACCTTTCTGATCATATTTTTTCACGTGGTGCTATTGAAGCACTTTCTAAGGGCGGAAATTTTGCGATAACACAAAGAATACCTTTGAAGGTATTATTTCCAATATTGAGAATTCTATTAAATCGTTACCTTTTGATCATGCGAATGAAGTTAGGTATAAAACTGTTAAAATATTACGTAATGCAAAAAACCTCCCCGTTTCGCCAAAGCCCTGATTTATTTGATGCTAAACGTAAAATGTAAATATAATAATATTGCAATCAGCTAAAGGTAATACGACTGTTATATTAAATATGAACAACTAAAACATTAAAGTAAAATAATTGTTGAAACCAGAGGCTATTTGTTAACTATCAAAATATCCTACAAAAAACTGTCTATTGAAAACTAAAGAAGTTATTAAATTATCATCTATTCCTAAAGAAATAAAAAAGAAACTAACTCTAAAGCTCTTTCAAAAAAACTATATGGTCTAACGGAAATCCATAAACCTAATGTTCCTTTAAGGCATATTGTTAGTGCAATTGGATCTCCTACATACTATCTTGGAAAACATCTTAAATTTCTATTACAACCTCATGAAAGTAAAATACCCCATTATATTAAAAAAAAGTGCCGATTTCATTGAAAAAATACATAATTTCAAAATTGAAGTTGGTGGCATACTGGTCAGTTTTGATGTTGTTTTACTTTTTACAAAAGTCCCTGTGAAAGAAACTATTGAATACATTGATCATATTTTTCCAAAGAATATAACAATTCTTTTTCAGCACATGACTTATTTTCAGTGGAATAATAAATTATATGAACAGATTGATGGTGCAGCAATGAATAGCTCTCTTAGTCTTGTTACAGCTAATTCTTACATGGAAGAATTTGGAACATTATTATCGTTACAAAATGCTTCTAAAGAACATTTAGTTGGGTGTAAATATGTATGTAGATGACACATTTCTGATTTGGAGACGTGGAAAAGAAGCACTACATGAATTTTTAACTTTCATAAATGGTGTACATCCTAGTTTCTAGTTTATAGGTTACATTCACTATCTATTAGGGTTTACTGAAATCCGACTATCACTGATTGATACCTTCATAAATTATCAAACCACCATCTACGTCAAAAAACTGGTGTAATAAAATATCCGTACAAGATAATGCATATCCACCTAATTTATATTAATAATGTTATTGCACCTGCTAGACATAACCATAAAAAACCAGTGCTTAATGTTGGTATTGATTTTCTTCCTTTTATAACTAATGTTACAGATAGAAATGAAAAAATTCCAGTTTATCATGGCATCACGACTGTTTTTACAACAAGAAAAATAAAAAAACATTTAATGTCACCTAAAAATGTTTCAAACCCTTCATTATATTGCGGAGGGTGTAAGTTATCTTGTTATCATGTGCAAAAGTATAAATTGGAACTACAAAACGTAGCCCTGATACAAGACGTAAAGAACACATGGGATATTGTAGACCAGGTCAACCAGAGAAATCTGCCGAAATCGGAATCGTGACACTCAATTTGATAATATGAAAATATTGTCCAAATAATCCCATTCTTATGTACCCTAACAACATGAAGCTATTGAGATATATAACCGTCTTAACAACTTCAATAGGCAAGAAGAAAATAACCGTTTAAATAGGTTTTGAAATTTTATAATTAAGAAAAAGGCGTAATAATACGTATTAATTTTAATTTAGCTTTGGTATGTCCAGGTTTTTACTGCTGTGCTTTTTCCTAGACCTTGAATAATGCTTTACCAATTATATGTTAAATTACCACAGGACTATAATTTAATATATGTAGTTGAAATTAAAAATTTTATCAAACGTACTACATTGTATTTTCACTGTTAAATAACACTTGCACACAAAGTTATTTCTTTGTTAAATTTGCTTGGATTTTTAATTGATGGCAAATTTCTTTTTGTGAATGCCCTTATCAATTTCAAATTAAAGTTTTTCACAACTTAACACTTACATTATGTGATTAAATTTTGTTAAATTTGCTCTTTGGTTATGACATTTTTCACTGTTTGCCTTTGTCCGTTAGAGAGTGCTCTGATTTGTCATCTTCAAAGCAGTTTAACAATATTTAATTTATTAAGGATCCAGTTATTCTTTACTAAAATTGTATTCCTTAGTTGGATGCATACGTTTATCAAACTGTTTATTTTTGCGCTTCCTTCTTTTGAAATTCCATACACACACATAAACACATACCCATACGCCCACACTCCCACACACTAACGCAACTCTACACACCCACACTCCAATTCGCCGCGCACACGCACACATGCCCATGCACACGCGCACGCACACGCACACGCACATGCACACGCACACGCACACGCACACGCACACGCACACGCACACGCACACGCACACGCACACGCACACGCACACGCACACGCACACGCACACGCACACGCACACGCACACGCACACGCACACGCACACGCACACGCACACGCACACGCACGCACACGCACACGACACGCACACGCACACGCACACGCACACGCACACGCACACGCACACGCACAGCACACGACACGTACACGCACGCACACGCACACGCACACGCACACGCACACGCACACGAACACGCACACGCACACGCACGCTCACAAGCACACACACATGCACACGCACATACATCCGCGTGCGCGGACGCATGGACGGACAGTCATAACCGCATAATACTTGTGATGTTTCGGATGAAATTATGCGCGTTTCTACATTATGTCACTGTCTACTGATTTATCATTTATTTCTGTATTACATAGAAATTCTATCTCGCAAAAATGATTGAAAGTATTATCGATATTTCTTCATAAATTCTGTACTAGGCTACTAAGGAGATTCACGCTGACTTACGTTACATTTTAGGACAAACAGTCGATTCCGGAATTGGTATAGTTATTATTTTCTAACCTGATGCATGTTATTTTTGTAGTTATATATGTTTCATCGGAATTGGCCTTTGAGTGCTCAATGTTAAAAAAGAGCGAAAGAAATTTTGAATAAAGCGTTCCATAGAGTTTTGCTGTTTCGGATATTTGGAGGATGTACAAAGTAGTTATTATTGAATATGCAACTGGATCATGTGGAGGATGAAGGGTCGTCTTGACGTTTGATGACTGGATTTATTACAAATTGGAGACCCAGTTTTTTGAACGGGGTATAGATTTTGCGGTTTGTTTGTTGTAAATAGATTGAAGCTTTGAATTACGACTAGGTTCCGTGCCTTGACAATTGTAAAATAGTAAAAGGTATTTTATACGGGAGTTTAATATTTTCTAGTAAATAATGGGTAGTCCTATTTTGAAGCTATCGTTAATTTTAGTTTAGTTGAGTTGAAATTACATCATTGAAAATTGTTACTTTTTAATTAAAATTACAATTAATTCATAAGAGATTCGTAGTTAAGATGTTGAAGAAGCGGGTTGAGGCGATGAAGCGCGTAGTGTGATTTGAGTGCGGATTGACCTTACGTTTTACCGGTGTTAGTTAAAGTTACCGTAGAGAAGAGTTTTCCCGTTCACAATCTTGCGGATTTTGGCGAATATTAAGCCCCCCAATGCCATGATTGTGTGGTGTATAGATTGTCAGAAGTGACGCTTTTACGAGTCCATCGAAGAGGAATTAGTGAGAGGTATACTTAGAAAACACTAAACCTTCCCCACAATGTTTTACTTGAAAGTTATTTATCAATAAGTTACAAATGGTGACTAGTTTCGACAAACATTGTCATCTTCAGACCTACTAGTCACCATTTTTAACTTATTGCTAAACAACTTTTCAAGTAAAACATTGTGGGAAAGGTTTAATGTTTTCTAAGTATACCTCTGATTATCACAACTCCATTTAGAGTTTCATATACGGAGCCCAATACAGAGGAATTAGTGCTAGAATTAGTGTTATTCCGCATTTTTGAATTATAATCGCGTTTTTCGGATTCTTTTATTGCAAGTTCAACATATTCAGGAGGAAATAGAAATATTTTAACGATATGTTCAGGAGACCAAAATAAGCAAACTAAGTGTATATTGTCTACTCCGACTTTTGTTTATTTCAGACATACTTTGATTAATTGTAATTTAAAAACTGAAGAAATATTTATAAGAAAACCAAAATAAGAAAACAAATAATATAAACAGATAGCATTAATTCATAAAAAATTTTCGAAAACATCACCTCCCACTCCGATATACTTATTTGGGGCGTTTTTATACTGGTCTAGTAGCGAGTTTTAGCCCACGATGATTCACTCTAATGAACGCTACAGCATTAAGAATGCGACCCTACTTTCGTAGCATAAACCATCGACTTCATCCATACCCAAAGGCAAAAACCTAGAGATGTGGGATCCGTGCCGTTTTTCAGAAACAATACTTGCGCTTGGAAACATCCCAGTTTCGCCAGTTCGTTTAAAAAACAGTTTCAAACGCTTGTATGTTAGGAACTTTTAGATGCGGAAAACGACGTCGATACTCCTCTAGTGCACTACCATTGCAGAAACCATAAACAAACAGCATATCTGCATATTCTTTGACTGAATTTATGAGGCATTTTCACAATCTTAAAAATTAGCACTGTATCAATTTTTAAGACACTTGCCTACTACGTGTTTCAAATTGTCATTTGGGACAAGGTTATCAAAGTTAAATTAATTAACCTTTATTTGTTTTCTTTGCTTAGTCTTGCAAAAATATTTCCTCAATTTTTAAATTACAATTAATCAAAGTATTTCAGAAACAAACAAAAATCGGACTAGAACATATGAGCATATTTTGCTTATTTTGGCCTCCTGGGTTTGTCCTTAAAATATTTCCATTTCCTCCTGAATCACTTGGCAAATTTTTATTTATTTTGTAAATAGATTAATTATTAATTATATTAATTAATTATTCAATGTTGCAGTGGAAATTTCGATGTAATTGTGATTTTAACGTTTTGATTTTCAGAAGGTTTTTTTTTTTTTTGCAATAACAAAGTTAGTTGGATTTCAATAAATTTTGGTAAATCGGGATTTCGCATTTGCAGTAGATAATACCTTTTACATTGTTGTTTGTATGTATGTACGTGTTGATGAGGCTTACAGAGGAAGCAGTAATTAACACTACTTCCCCTTGCCATTAGCGACAGCTGTTGTATAGGTTACGCAGCTTTGTTTGTTTTCTTTTGAGGTGTTAGTTGTTTTTGTTTTGTTTAGTTACTTTTGTTTACGCCCTGAGTCCAGCGGAATGTTTCTTGTTTGTACTTGCCCATGTATACATTTTTTTAATGCTGTCTTTTAATTGTAATATTGATATTTGTAGTGTAAATTTTTCTGGGAATTTATTTTACCTTCAACAAATCAAAACCACGTTGATTTTAATTCGATAAATTTTAAAAGTTATCGAAATTAATGCTATTAACATTCAAAAATGTAAAGTAAGTTTTGATTATTTTTTTGGATGAATTTTAAGCGACGTTGTTTAAATCGGACCTCTTAAATATTTGATCACGTTTTGTTTGTTTTGTTGTGACAAATATTCGTTTTAAATTGAATAATTAATGACTGTATTATGAAAATGTAAACTTTCACCATTAACACTCATAATAAAATACTTATCTTTTTTGGGATTTTTTAATGGTGTACTTTAAATTATACAATCTAAACGTTTCGATAACACTTACAGTTATCTTCGTCAGTAGTAATGTTTGTTAAAAATTGTTAAAGATGTAGTAAACAATTTTGTCAAATTTGAAAAATTAAAACATAAACATAAGCCTGCTATTAGTATAACAGTTTGGGAAATATAAAGCCAACTATAAAATTTTTAGTAAAGAATAACTAGGTCATAAAATTAAATATTATTAAACTGCCTCAAAGATGACAAACCAGAACATCTCTACGACGAAAGCTAACAATGAAATTTGCCAGCCAAAAACACATTTAACAAAATTTAATCGAGTTATGATGTAAGTGTAAAGTTGTGAAAAACTTCAATTTTAAAATGATAGAAGCATTCACAAATCCAAACATTACATCAAATAAAATAACCCAGTTAAATCTAACAAAGAGGTATCTTTATCAATAAATTTTGTTAAATGTGTTTTTTGGCTGGCAAATTTCATTGTTAGCTTTCGTCGTAGAGAGTGTTCTGGTTTGTCATCTTTGAGGCAGTTTAACAATATTTAATTTTAATGACCTAGTTATTCTTTACTACAATTTTATAGTTGGCTTATACGTTTCTCAAACTGTTATATTAATAGCAGGCTTATGTTTATGTTTGAATTTTTCAAATTTGACAAAATTGTTTACTACATCTTTAACAATTTTTAACAAACATTACTACTGACGAAGATAACTGTAAGTGTTATCGAAACGTTTAGATTGTATAATTTAAAGTACACCATTAAAAAATCCCAAAAAAAGATAAGTATTTTATTAATTAATGACTTTGTTGACGAGTTATTTTTTGTTAATTCAGCAAGTAATTTTACGTGAAAGTTTATACCGAAAATTTATAATGAATTTTGAATTCAGTTATTGCAATTTTTGCGGATTTTAAATGAAGCTTAAAATTTTATTTAAGTGTAGGTGAACTTTGCGCAGATATTTTTGAAGTAGAATTTTCAGGTAAAGGTGAGCGATTCTTCTTCGAGTGAATATTATCTTGGGCCATTATTTTAAGATCTAGTTCATGTCATTTTTCCCGTTGTAAATTTATTTAACAGGTGGCCCCTTTGTGACATATTTTTCCTGTTTTATGACTTACCCCTACTGTGTTTTAGGTATTACGAGCCATCCTAAACGCAAAATTAGTAACACGTCCACCCCTTTTGTCCCTCCGATCTACCGGACCTTTCCTTATCTGTCATCTCCAATCTACTGCCATTTTCGCTCGTAACAACTTTTGAATTGTATGTCAACTTTAAATCTTCCATCAGGTTCACTCGTGTAACCTTTGAGAAAATGTGATTCGTAACATTTTTATAGTCCGATATATTTTTGGAAAGCAAATTCTTTCAAGAATTCTCATTACCTCGTTTATTCACAATAGCTCGTATTGGTTTTGTTATATTGGCGTCTAAAATTCAACCTAATCGCGTTTTTGTAAAATAATACATGAATCTAATCTTGCTTGTGCAACACATAATAATTCCCATAAGTTGTTCCCACCCAATAATATATCGATAGCGTCTGACTCATTAAAACGTGAATCGGCTATATGCGATTTCACATTGTCAGGAGTACGTAACAAATTAATAAAAAATAATTGGGAATAATTGTAGCTTTAATAATTTACCAATCAATTTTGTGGGGCGTTATCTTAAACTACGCTAAATCAAAACTGTTCCCGTTGTTGCGAATACGCGGACTGCAGCAGTTGACAGCAACGTGTAGTATGCTGATGGTTGGGCGGTTTGCTTGCTATAGCTATATACACTTCATTCCATTCCAAAGTTGATTATGTTTTATTACCAGTCTGGATAATTTCATTTATTGTGTCGACATGCAATAACGTATTACGACGTTGCTTACATTTTTGGAAACTGCAAAATATGCAATTGTCATCAATATTATTAGGTTGCACACACTTTAAACATAATTTGGATTTGCTAATGAGAGCTTTTTGTGATTAACTTAAATTTTAAAATTCGTTGGAAATATATATTGTATAGTAGCAACTAATTTTAAGTTGAGAATATTGAGATTGACTTTAAAAACGACCTTATTTTCACTAATTTTTTGGCTTTCCCTAACAAAGGCTATCGAGTTTTTGTATTGTGCTAGTCATATTTTAAATATTTATTGTGTTTTACTAGTTTCATACTGTATTATGAAAATACTTATCTTTTGGGCATTATAATGGTGTATTTTTTCATTTATCTTTTATATTTAAACGTTTCGGTGACAGTTACAGTTATAGTCCTCAGCAAATGGTAATAGCTTTAATTGTTAATGGAGATGTCAAAATAAATTTATGAAATACTAGTCTCGCCCGTCGCGAGTTGCGGCGTCGAAAGATTAAGAGGGCCCTGTTGGCCCGATATTTAAAATTTGTATGCTAAACACCTTCACGGGGGTGTACTCAACAACTTCCCAAAGTTTCACGGCGATCGGAGTAATGGAGGAATAATGCATACAGGATAAACATACATACATTCGTTACATAGATGAAAACGCAAATTCAAGGCTGGTATGTAAATAACAGTTTGATAAACGTTTAAAGAAAACTATGGAATGTAACTTTACTTTAGTAAGGCATAACTGGAACTTTAATAAATTGAATATTATTAAACTGTCTTGAGAAAACAGATCAGAGTACGCTGTAACGGACGAAGCCTAACAAAGAAAAATGAAAGACCATTTTTTTTTAATTTCATCAAGTTGTGATGTAAGTGCAAGGTTGTGGAAAACTTTAATTTGAAATTAATAAAAGCATTTACAAATAGAAACTTGACATACTAATTAAAGATCTAATTAGATCTGGAGTATATACATTATTTTGTTCTTGTGGAAAAGTATACAATGGAAACAAACCGTAGTTTTGATACTAGACGTAAGAGATATTGTAGATTGAGTCAATAAGAGAAATATGCGGTAACTGAGCATTCTTTAAATAATTAAGAATAATGTAATGTAATAAATCTAAACTTTACAAACAACCTCAACACCTTTAATGAGAGAAAAATTATACTTTCTTTATTCAGTAAATATAACGTAATTTGAACTGATAGACAAGCTACGACTTGCTACCACGAATATTGATTTGGAAAACGAGATATCAAAAGTAGTTAAATTACCAAAAGTTAGAAGGAACTAACCACACATCAAAGTCATACGGTAATTGTAAACTCCACTGTTTACCCAACTCTAAAATACCTCAAAGTATTAAAACCTGCTTAATTTTCTTAAACACGTTTACATTACAAACTTACAATACTTCATGAATTATGAATTGTTTTAACTAGCTTCATATTATATTATATATTTTATCATATATCCACTTGTAAAACATTATGTACTCTCGCATTTTATCAAAATTAAGAAAATAACTCCTCTGAGAAACGTTTCATGATTCTCTAAGTGAAATATTTAATCAATTGAATCGTAAAAGCTAAATACCTAAAAGCAGTGCAACCCATAATACTCAAATAATTACAGAGTTGTTACATTTTTGAACTTTTGTATCTGGATGTACCTTCTAAATCCTCAGCTCCCCGTTCACGCGCCACAGGGTTTTCGTTGACTTGGTACTGCTTTATGAATGACCTATATGGTCCAATGGGGTACCATATAGTTTTACAAAGGCTGAAATTTATTACGTACATTTAGATAAACTATACTAAAAAATTATGAATGTGGAGTAAAATAAAATAAATTAATATACGCACGTCACAGATTTGTGATATTGTATATTTCAGAATAAAGTGGTTTTCTGAGAGTGATTTATCTTTATTAGCTATTGTTAATTATAGTAATTAATCTTAAAGCATTCTTGGTAGCAATTTACTGCACCCGCCTAAGAAGCCGTTTTAATATCCCAAATGCGAGGAAAACTCACAGCTAAGGTAAAATACAAACAACCAAATTTCAGAGTACAATTTTAATACCTACAATTGATAATACAGTATCGGATTGTTCAAATTTGGCTTGAATTATTACATTTTTGTAAACGGTAATTTGCTTCCAGAAATAGACACACACAGCGTACATCATACCGTACACACACACACACACACACACACACACACACACACACACACACACACACACACACACACACACACAAATACTCACACACACACACACACACAGGCACACACACACACACGCACGCACGCACGTACGCACATGTGCACGCACACGCACACGCACACGCAAACGCACACAAACACGCACACGCACACAAACACGCACACTCACACACACACACACACACACACACACACACACACACACACACTTACACGCACACTTACACGCAGACGACACACACACACACACACACACACACACACCACACGCACACGCACAGCACACGCACACGCACACGCACACGCACACGCAGACGCACACGCACTCGCACACGCACACGCACTCCCGCAGGCACACGCACACTCTCGCACAAGCACACCCGCACGCACACGCACACGCACACTCTCGCACAGGCATACGCACGCGAAGGCGCACGCACACCCATATTCACACGCTCACACGCGCACAGACATTATGGTCGATCTTGGCGAAACATTATCAAACGTTGTAAAATGAGATAATAAGTCGTTTAGCGTAAGTGAAGGAAAGTCGGTTTCATAACCTTCTATACATATATAGCTATAAAGTTATAGTTGTGATGCAGACCTTACACGGCGAATCGTAGACGTATATAAACTTTGTGAACAAAAGTTTGTTATCGCTAGAAACCACATGTTTAAGGTGATGCATCTACTGTTTTAGTAGTTTTCGCCGTTAACGACACTGTTTAGTGGCTTGCCTGACTTCTAAGATTACTGAGAAGGGCTGACCTGTTCTGATAAGTATTTCCTCTCTTGCCAGTTTACTAGTTGATATGTGTAAATGTCACTGTGAGAAAAAAGGCTAATATTTTTCGTAAAAGTGAATATATCTTCAAATAATGCTCTGGTAAGTATTTACATTATATCTATGTATTTCACAAAAATATTGATTACATACAATGTTGCTTTTTCATTTTTGTAATTACACTTTTTTTGTTGCGTAAGACTTTGGTACCATTTTTTGAAAATGTTCAGTTTCTGTTATGGCTAAGTCCTTTGCGTTATTTCTTCATAGTAAGTTCCTTTCTAGATTCCAAAAATAAATGGTCGCATGTGGAGCTTGAAGCTGAGTCAATTCGAGCCTAATGCTATTTTGGAACATATACCTAGTGATTGCGATTCCATTTGCATCACACGAAAAATAGTTATCATGTCCTACTGGTTACTACCAATAACCACATCCTGCAAGATAATCTAGGGTACTTGTTAATTTCTAATATATTTTTTGTTACACTTTAGTGATAAATGAACCTAGTTTTTCACAAATTTCCTTGTTAGTTTATAATTCTTTCTTTCAGTCCTCAAAGGGTTAAAAATGTCACCCACATCAATATTTCTGACCGTACACTCCGTCCTGCGTTGGTTTTAGATATAAAAAGATTAGTAAATGACAAATAGTTATGGAGATTACGACGTAAACGTGGAGAAATTATTCTCAACGCGAAATCACATTTACGTTGCGTAGGTAATGTAAAAACTACGGATTTTGTTATCATGAATATATGACATCAAAACAATAATCTATGTCAAAAAGACGTTTAATACTTCATACATGACAGCGGTTAATAGACAATTAATGGAAATGAAATAATTTTAATAATAATTTTTTTAGGGTAACTATGCAACATCTTTTTTATATGTTCATAATGAAAACAGGCAACATTAGAAAACCAAAAAAAAAATCTATGAGTAGTACAGAGGCACTATCCCCTTCACTTTTTTTACCTCACAAGCCCCGCCCACTTTCACTTTTTTATATGCCCACGTGGGGGACCGTATTTTCCACTCCTATGGTTTCTTTTCGAAGGCCTTTTTCAATCCCTAACTATTTTTTTTACTCGTTTACGTGCAGGACGTATTTTTTCACCCCTATTTTTTACACACCCCGTGTGAGACCGCATTTTCAACCCTTATTTTTAATGATTTCTTTTCGGAACACTTTTTCAACCCTAATTATTTTTACTCGCTTACGTATAGGACGTGTATTTGCACCCCTATTTTATGACAGCTCACGTGTAGGACGTGTTTTTTCACCCTATTTTATGACAGCTCACGTATAGGACGCGTATTTTCTACCCTATGGTTTCTTTTCGATGGTCAACCCTAATTAGAACCTTTTTTGCACATGCTCACGTGAGGGGTAGATGTAGGCCTTGGGCTAGGTCTTGGGGCTGGACCTGGAGCTGGACTAGGACTTGGACTTGGGGTTGGTCTTAGGATGATTTTGATGGTCATCTAATTAAGGTACTTTTGGCTATATTAAAAGCAGTGCACCTGGAGGTTAGCCAAATGCACACGCATACAATGTTGGAAATTGCATAATTAATAAGATATTATTATTAAAATTATCGATCCTATTGCTTTAAAATGGTCAAATGCTATTGGACCATCTTTTACCTATACGAGAAAACGTTGTATTTCTAATAAGGAGGTTCTAGTAAGGGTTCCCATACCATATCCGGCCAGGGGGCGAAGGCCCGAGATGGCATGGGAACCCTAACCTTATAAGACAAGTGTACAGCTTACCCCTTTCGTGGCCCCCTTGATGCAATTGTATGAGGGTTCTAACTTAATCTTACAGCTGTAGGCCTTCGCTCCGTCATACAAAATTGTATTCTAATCATAAGGAGGTTCTTGTAAGACAAGACTTGTATCAGGGTCTGCGGCCTGGCCCCTTGGAGTTAAAATTGATTTTTAGTGCCATCTAGCGGCGTATAGACTAATGAACATTTTCTATAATAGAAGTTGATAATACACACCTCTTTTACCTGCTCTATCTTGTTCCTCTCTCACCCTTTCTCTTTCGGCTCTTTCTCACACACAAACAAATCAATTAATTAACCAATCTAAAATAAATCACGCTCGATCACCAGATCAATCTCAATCAATCAAGCGAAATCATGTCTTACAGTTTGTGGAAACCAGATTACAGTTCAAACTGAATACATTAAAGTCTAATTAAATATGACGTTAAATAATAAATAATATCTACCCTAATGCAATGATGCTTTATGTATAGGCAGATTCTCTAAACAGTCACCACCTATACATTCGGAACATCATATCTGATTTATTTGCATGTTCAATTACATACACACAAAATTGTTTCATTGTAACGTGTTCATCAACAGTTGTAAAAACCCATTAAAAAAAAACTGGAAAGTAATAATTACTTATATATAACATAGAGTTAAATTAAATTAATATGTTTTTAAGAATATCAAGCTGATATAACGGAAATAAAAAGCAAAAGGTTTTAATGGTTTATTATTATACGTGAATTAACAATAACTACAAGTTTAAAATCTACGAATACGTACCAGCTATTTGAGAGTTGATCTTAAGACGTCATCCTATAAGAGTAATAATAATACATTTTAAAAATCTTTATCGACATTTTTGTTAGCAATATCAGGTAAAAAACATATTTAGAAATAATACGCTTACCTTTAGAAGTGTTTTTCCTTCAGCTATACCATACGTTGAACTGAAATATTTTTTATACAACGTGTCTCACTAAAATACGATTTGTGACTGGCTGAATATAAACAGGCTATTACATACCGATCATTAACTATTTTAGAAAGTAATACACAACACCTGAAAACCGCCTCTCGTATTTAACAATCATGTTGCACCAACAAAAATTTACATTCAAAACACAAATATTTAAAAAATTTTGCTAACGCAAAAATTACTTTGAATAATTGAATCTTCAGATTACATAACACTATAGTATACTCAATTACGTTCACACATACACACACGCACGCACGCACACACACGCACACACACACACACGCACACGCACACGCACACGCACACGCACACGCACACGCACACGCACACGCACACACACGCACACGCACACGCACACGCACACGCACACGCACACGCACACGAACACGCACACGCACACGCACACGCACACGCACACGCACACGCACACGCACACGCACACGCACACGCACACGCACACGCACACGCACACGCACACGCACACGCACACGCACACGCACACGCACACGCACACGCACACGCACACGCACACGCACAAGCACAAGCACGCGCACAAGCACGCGCACGCGCACGCGCACGCGCACGCGCACCACGCACACGCACACGCACGCGCACGCGCACGCGCACGCGCACGCGCACGCGCACGCGCACGCGCACGCGCACGCGCACGCACACGCACACGCACACGCACACGCACACGCACACGCACACACACACACACACACCTGTCTCAATTCTGACAACAGATTATAAGATCCTGGCAAAAGCACTATCTACTAGACTTTCTGCTGTAATAAATACAATCATTGACCCGGATCAAAGCTACTGTATCCCAGGAAGAACAATCTACGATACCCTCCACATTCACAGAGATACGATTTTTATGGCGAATAGAGAAAACGTGCCACTGGCCATTCTAAATCTCCACCAAAAGGCAGCCTTTGACTGCATCAATCACGATTACCTTTTTTACGTCCTACAAAAGCTTAATATTGGTAATTTTTTTTTGAACGCAATACAAACGCTATATAAAGGAGTCGTATGTCAAGTTAAAGTTAACAACCTACTAACAAGTGAAATCGCAATCGAAAAAGGTATACGTCAGGGTTGCCCTATGTCCGGATTCCTATACTCTCTAGTCATAGAACCTTTTCTCCCTATGCAGACAATCCTTCAAGGCGCTATGCTTAAAATCGAACATCTAAAACTGGTGGTGAGTGCGTACGCAGATGACATTTCGGTGTTTATTTCTGATGACAGTGACTTTGACAAGTTTCGCCTGAGCTATGCAATTTTTCGAAACAATCGGGTTCCGAGCTCAACGTAGAAAAACGATGGGCTACTGGACGGGAAGCTGGCGAAACAGAAAAGACAAGCCCTCGGATATAAATGGACAAACGCATCTATAAAAATTTTAGGAATCAGTTTATCTGAAAATCAGGAAGAAGATGCAGCACATGCGTTTTGCAACCTCAAAGAAACAATTAGCAACTCAATCTCAAAATGGAGACGCCAAGCTCCCTCGCTATCCATGGCAGCAAAAAAAGTTGTAGTGAATCAATCCATTGCACCGAAGCTGTGGCACAGTTTTCAGGTGATAACGTTGGATCACATCCAGATAAAGGAACTACAGAGAACCATAACAAATTTTATGTGGTCGGGGAAGCACTGGTGTAAAGAGGAGGATCTATGCTTGCCAGTAGATTATGGGGGGATGGGACTTGTCAACTTAAAATCAAAAGTCGCAACCTTTCGAATATTAACAACAAAAAAATTGATGAGCAATGTAGA
>JARFJB010001138.1:1580000-1607500 GCA_036346205.1 Vesta saturnalis | reverse complement strand
TTTTTTAAAAGGTAAATCACGTATGAGTGTGTGTGTGTGTGTGTGTGTGTGTGTGTGGCGCGTGCGTGCGTGCGTGCGTGCTTGCGTGCGTGCGTGCAAGCGTGTGTGTGTGTGTGAACGTAATTGAGTATACAATAGTTTTATGTAATCTGAAGATTCAATTATTTAAATTGTAATTGTAATTGTAATTTTTGCGTTAGCAAGTGTTTTGAATGTAAATTTTTGTAGGTACAACATGATTGTTAAATACGAGAAGCGGTTTTCAGGTTTTGTGTATTACTTTCTAAAATAGTTAATGATCGGTATGTATATTTCCAGCCAGTCACAAATCGTATTTTAGTGAGACACGTTGTATAAAAAATATTTCAGTTCAACGTATGGTATAGCTGAAGGAAATATGTGTTTTACCTGATATTGCTAACAAAAATGTCGATAAAGATTTTTAAAATGTATTATTATTACTCTTATAGGATGACGTCATAAGATCAACCCTCAAATAGCCGGTACGTATTCGTAGATTTTAAGCTTGTGGTTATTGTTAATTCACGTATAATAATAAACCATTAAAACCTTTTGCCTTTTATTTCCGTTATATCAGCTTGATATTCTTAAAAACATATTAATTTAACTTAACTCTATGTTATATATAAGTAATTATTACTTTCCAGTTTTTTTTTAATGGGTTTTTACAACTGTTGATGAACACGTTACAATGAAACAATTTTGTGTGTATGTAATTGAACATGCAAATAAATCAGATATGATGTTCCGAATGTATAGGTGGTGACTGTTTAGAGAATCTGCCTATACATAAAGCATCATTGCATTAGGGTAGATATTATTTATTATTTAACGTCATATTTAATTAGACTTTAATGTATTCAGTTTGAACTGTAATCTGGTTTCCACAAACTGTAAGACATAATTTCGGTTAATTGATTGAGATTGATCTGGTGATCGAGCGTGATTTGTTTTAGATTGATTAATTAATTGATTTGTTTGTGTGTGAGAAAGAGCCGAAAGAGAGAGGGTGAGAGAGGAACAAGATAGAGCAAGTGAGAGAGGTGTATATTATCAACTTCTCTTATAGAAAATGTTCATTAGCCTATACGCCGCTAGATGGCACTAAAAACAATTTTAACTCAAAGGGGCCAAGCCGCAGACCCTGATACAAGTGCATTTGCCTAACCTCCAGTGCACTGCTCTTAATATAGCCAAAAGGACCTTAATTAGATGACCATCAAAATCATCCTAAGACCAACCCCAAGTCCAAGTCCAAGTCCAGCTCCAGCTCCAACCCCAAGACCTAGCCCAAGGCCTACATCTGCCACTCACGTGAGCATGTACAAAAAAGGCTCTAATTAGGGTTGACCCTCGAAAAGAAATCATAGGGTAGAAAATACGCGTCCTATACGTGAGCTGTCATAAAATAGGGTGAAAAAACACGTCCTATACGTGAGCTGTCATAAAATAGGGGTGCAAATACACGTCCTGTACGTAAGCGAGTAAAAATAATTAAGGTTGAAAAAAGGTTCCGAAAAGAAATCATTAAAAATAAGGGTTGAAAATGCGGTCTCACACGGGGTGTGTAAAAAATAGGGGTGAAAAAATACGTCCTACACGTAAGCGAGTAAAAAAAAGGCCTTCGAAAAGAGACCATATGGGTGAAAAATACGGTCCCCCACGTGGGCATATAAAAAAGTAAAAGTGGGCGGGGCTTGTGACGTAAAAAAAGTGGAGGGATAGTGCCTCTGTACTACTTCTATGTCAGAATGACGTTTAAAACTTTTGATAGAAATTAATATATACGGCTCAACTAATTAAACAAAACCCTTTAGAGGGCGTACCGGATGGAGCTTTTTTCTGACAGTTACAGTCTATACAAAAAGTATTCGAGCGGCAAATTTAAATCAAATTTATAGAACGTTTACTCAAAATTTTGTGAAAAAATTTATTTATTTCTAGTTAGGTACATAAAATTTTATTGAATTAATCACCAAAATGTTGTTTCAGCTCTATAATAACTGTGATAATTGAAAAAGTCATGTTTATTCAAGCAAAATTACCTAATCTTTTTAATGAAAGAAACCGATTTGCCAGTCTCTGCAGCATCTAACTTGGTTGCCTTATCTAATGGAAATGACTATACACCAGCTGCTTTTAACTATCAAAGAAGTCAACAACTTTCTTAGTAACGTTTCGGGTTTCAGAATGGGCCGTCTTCTTTGATTTTACCGTCATGTGAATTTTGTTAGCAGGTATGTAAGTGCAACTAAAAGTAAAACTAATTAACTAAATATACAGCACACTGTAAATAGATGTTTCCGAATTATTAATCAATGCTATTGCGTTAAATGATTAAAAAGCATAATTCGTGTTGATGTTAGCTAACTAGGATTACTGAATAATTGTAATACTTACGCACCAATTTCACTAATAAAGTAAACACAGGCTTGAAAAAGACTGTGTTTCAACGTTGTGCAGGAAATAAACAAAAATAACAGCGATTTTCACAAACACAATTTTCAAAAGTGGATAAACGGTGAATGACGAATTTATGCCAAGGTTTGTACAGCTTAATTCTGATTGGTTAAACGTTTGATCGCATCACCAACTTAGAATTTAGTTAATATATTTTCCGGGGTTTTTGTTTACTTTGTCAATCCACCCGTTTCTACAATATCAGTAATACAATTTAACCATTTTCATTCATATTTAATTAATTTTTAGACTTACCTCGCGTTATATTAAAAAACTAAAAAAAAAGTTAAGTAAAATAACATGGAAAGAGGGCCCAAAATAAACGCTAAGGCTTATGGAAACACAATTAAGGACTTAAAAACAGCTCTCTTGCGAAAACGGCCGAACTCGCATCGTGAAAAGACATAGCCGCTTCATGACAACCGCCGCGTTCATAAGGCGCGCATCGTGCAGGCAATTTTGAATGAGTGCGGCTTTATAGAGCTTGCCCACCTTCCGTATAGCCCGGATTTAGCGACTTTTTTTTATTCAGACATTTAAAAAAACATTTACGGGGTAAACGATTGGAGTCGGATGAATCTCTTCAACAAGAAGTACTGGATTACTTTGAGGACCAAACAAATAATTTTTTTTCTGAAGGTATAGGACAACTGGAAGCACGCTGGACTAAATGTGTTAATGTAGGAGGAAGTTATGTAAAAAAATTTTGTTTTTCATATATCTGTTTTCCTTCATAGCTAGGTAGATAACTTAAAAATCTCCCGTCGTATATACAAATTGTATGTAAATTAAAATTTAAAACTACATACAGAAAACGAATTCCTCGAGTGGGATTCGAACCCATTATCTATTCTTTGCTAGAGAACTGCGTTACCAACTACTCTACCGAGGAAGCGAATCTCACTCGATTTAAACTTAATTTGCATGCATTTTTTTATATTAGCACTGATGAACACTAACTTTATGTATTAATGATCACAGTCAACTTTTTGTACTTATGTCATGGGAGACCGCAATTCGCTAGGTTTCATACATGACTGATTTTAAATTTATTTGCGAAAGCAACATTCATAGAAAACTATAGAAGGAATTATTTTTTGAACAAAGTTCATTGAATATATAAATTGTATGTAAATTAAAATTTCAAAATACATACAGAAAAAGAATTCCTCGAGTGGGATTCGAACCCACGATCTGTCCTTTGGAAGAGAACTGCGTTACCAACTACGCTACCGAGGGAGCGAATCTCACTCGATTTAAACTTAATTTGTATACATTTTTTTTTAGTTCTGATGTATACTAACTTTATGTATTATATAATACATACAAATTAAGTTTAAATCGAGTTAGATTCGCTCCTTCGTAGCGTAGTTATAACGCAGTTCTCACAGAGAACAGATCGTGGGTTCTAATCGAGAATTCTTTTTCTGTATGTATTTGAAATTTTAATTTATATACATTTGTGTATTCAATGAACTATGTTCATTGAACTATATATATATATATATATATATATATATATATATATATATATATATATATATATATATTTTATCATACAGTGACTCCCAAGTTTATGTCTAAATTCATTTAAAGTTCAAGAGTCTAGTTTTGTAGAAATGCTCGGACACGTCGATTTTTATTTTTGATGTCGGTTTTTTTAGTGGTAAAATTTTATATATAGGGTGACCCAAAAATAAGTTACGACCACCAACTTGTTTTAAGTAAATGGAAACACCTGTTTTTTATTTCATTTTCTGAATCTGTTTTGAATTCTGAGTAAATCTCATGTACCATGTCCTATACCTAAAGTCAATAGATCTCGAGGAATTTACAATTGAACGTATCAACAATTAAGACCGTATCAAGGAAGGCGGCTTTTGTTTTCTGTCAAAAGGGACAATTTTTTAAAAAATAAAACAACAAATCAAATCAAGTGTTGTTTCCATTCGTGTACGTGTTCTATCACCAAATCCAATCATGAAGAGTATTACAATTTTTGCTCGTTCCGTTAACTTCACCATTTCGGAAAGAACAAATATTGAAATTCGACGTCAGAAATAAATTGACATGCACAATGAAATGAAAACATGTACGTATAGTTTATGGATCACCTTGACAGTTTTATGAAGACAATATTTATTTTTTTTAGTAAATGTCTTGAGATCTGTTGACTATAGGTATAGGACATGGTACATGAGATTTGTTCAGAATTCAAAGCGGATTCAGAAAATAGGTGTTTTTACCGCTAAAAAAACCGCAGTCTAAAATAAAAATCGACCCTTGAACTAACTTTAAATGAATTTAGATATAACTTGCTGTATATATATGATATATATATATATATATATATATATATCTACTATATATATATATATATATATATATATATATATATATACCGGGTTTTCGTAAATGCTTTACTCCACGTGATAAATTTTAAATTTGGCGCTTTAAATGTGTTTTCTCTAGGTTGGTAGTTGTTAGCAGGTCGAAAATTAAAATTACTAAATCGTAATATTTAGTTTCATAACCTATTACTAGCGTGGAGCTTTGGTTCCGCGCTATGGTCACAACACACCTCAATAACCGTTTACGATGTTTATTTAAAGGTAAAATTTTTCTTATCTAAAATATAAAACATACCCTATTTAAAAATATAAATTTAAAAAATTTCAAAATTCGGGCAAATCAAAATTATTAATGAATCGAATGTGCCTATTTGATTGGTCTAAAGCTTCTTCGCATTATTGTCTTTCTAATGAAACCTTTTTTGAGGACATCGGTTGGATAGTTTCAAAGTCTATAACGGACATAGGTAGAAAAAAATGTTGTGTTTTATAGATATAGATTTACGTTACCTCTGGTTGCTGTCTTTTCGAATTTCCTCTACATTTAATCAACATTGAAAAGGTAATTTTCAGAACTCTTAACGTTACGAAGCTATTGTGATGCACGTTTCCGCAGTAGCACCCGAAACCCTGATGGAACTTGGAGTTATTCGTTACAATCATGCATTGAGCAGTTTTAAGAGGCTTTTCCCGATGTTAATATCGAATATGATGTATTTAAAAAACACAAGTCACATCTTATTGCACGATATGAAAACAGTACTGTATTTGCAAAGGCAAGTCAACAGCCAGGTCGACTGTTTTAACCGGAGAAGTTGTTAATGACATTCAACAAAGCATGCAACAAAGTCCTAAAAATTCTATTCCACAACTATCCCCTCAAACTAGTACGGTTAAATCTACTGCGTTTATGTAACCAGAAATATAAACATGATTTTTGCAGGTTTGTCCACTGGTACTTGCCACAAAGCTTTAAAAATGACGTTACATAGAGGGTGTGGCGCGAAGAGTTTTGATTAAAAGTAATGGCGGATACAGTTATGTTAAAATTCTGAAATTACGAAGCTGCAGGTTTTGGATGACGCTGAGTTCAAATATAATATTGTCCTGAATGTGACACTTCCGGTTATACCGGAAGTAGACGTCAACTTTGTTATTTCAAATGGAACCTAGTATTTTTATTTTATTTTCGAATTCTACATGAAATTCTAGATAAAATTTGTGCATAATATCCTATACCAAGAATTAAGTATTTTCGAGATATTTCGATTTTTTTTTAAATTTTGAAAAATGTCCTAGTCCACATTGAATAACGATATCTCCATTAATAACGAAGCTACTGACGTGAAATTGTAACCAATAAACAACAAGCGCTTGCCCGTTAACTCCATATATCCATCTCGTTGATATTTCATTCAGGGTGTTTTAAATTTAGCCGCCAACATGCACAATTTAAATCATTTATAACTTGCTTACTTTAAGAACACCCTGTATTTTATTTTATCAGTATTCTCTATACCTAAATCCAACCACTTTAGAGATATTTCATTATCTTAGTTAAAACGTAACAACACTTAGTTATTTCAACATTAGTAAAGGGTAGGCCATGATTTCCATTATTTAATTTAATTTATTATTTGTTATTTTTTCGTAAATTATTAATTCTGAAAAGTAACCAATAACCTGAAATGATGATTAATTGTGGATATCATTAAAAACGTTTATTAGGTACTTCGTATTAATTTATTTAGATAACTTGCAAACAAAAATAACTAAATGTAATATTAAACAAATAAAGTTTTATAATAAGTGTTCAAAATTAGCACCATCTACTTCTAAACATTTATGAATCCTTTTCATTAAGTTATGTCTTGTAATTCTGGAAATATTGTCGGGTGTTAGAGAATTAAAAGCAAGTAAGACTCTCTGCATCATATCTTCCTTTGTCGTAACATTTTCCGCTGTATTTTTTAAGCCAATTCGTTTGGTATCGGTATTCCCTATACCTAAATCCAACCACTTTTGAGATATTTTATTATCTTAGTTAAAACATAACAACACTTAATTATTTCAACATTAGTAAAGAGTAGCTCATGGCTGTCAAAGATTTGATAGTTAGAACGTTAATTGTTTATGTTGTTTTGACAGTTTTCTTTACCAGTTTGTATTTCATAGTAAATAATGGCAAATGTAGGATTTACTAATGATGATTTTTTAAATCTTATTTTTATTTATGGTGAGTATAATAGAATTGTTGAACGGACTTGCCGTGTTTTGTAGAAAGGTATCCAAATCGACCAAATGCAACTGGTGATAGTGTAAGAAGATTGCTTAAAAACTGCCGTCAGTTTGGTCAATTTAAGACAAAAATTAATAAAAATAAACCACTAGTGGACAGTGATACAAACGAAATTAAAGTTTTGGGTTATTTCCGGCCTCTCCAAATGCCTCCATTAAAGATTGTGAGAGAGATCTTACTTTGTCGACGAGAACAATTAATCGCATTTTAAAAAAAATACAAATGGAAACCATTTTCATATCATTTGGTGCAACACTTACAATTAGGTGATCTTCCTCGAAGGGTGGAATTTAATAGACATAATTCCCATTTTTGGTCTAATGAAAATCCACATGTTAGTAGAGAACGTTATTTCCAAGATAGTTGGAGTTTTAATGTTTTTTGTGCAATAAAAGGCGATACAATTTTAGCATTAAAATTTTATGATGAAAATTTAAATGGTACAAGGTATTGCCACGTTTTAGAAGAAGCCATACGACCGGTGTTACATACTTTAAGAAATGGAGAGGCGGCTTCGGCTTGATATCAGCAAGATGGAGCACCTCCTCTCTCCTGATTTGGCTTCTCTAGATTTTGGTATTTGGGGTTACATTAAAAATCAGGTATTTTCAAACCTGTTACGACAAAGGAAGGTATGATGCAGAGAGTCTTACTGGCTTTTAATTCTCTAACACCCGACCATATTTCAAGAATTACAAGACATAATTAATGAAAAGGATTCATAAATGTTTAATGCTAATTTTGAACACTTATTATAAAACTTTATTTGATTAATATTACGTTTAGTTATTTTTGTTTGTAAGCTATCTAATTAAATTAATACAAAATACCTAGTCAACGTTTTTAGTGATATTCATAATTAATAATCCTTTCAGGCTATTGGTTACCTTTCAGAATTAATAACTTATGAAAAATAACGAAATATCACCTTAAATAATGGAAATCATGGCCTACCGTTTACTAATGTTGAAATAATTAAGTGTTGTTATGTTTTAACTAAGATAATGAAATATCTCAAAAGTGGTTAGATTTAGGTATAGGAAATATTGATACCAAACGAATTGGCTTAAAAAAAATACAGCAGAAAATGTAATAAAATACAGGGTGTTCTATTTAAGGTAAGCAACTTATAAATGATTTAAATTTTGCATGTTGGCGGCTAAGTTTAAAACGCCCTGTATGAAATATCAATGAAGTGGATATATGGAGTTAACGGACAAGCGGTTGTTGTTGATTGGTTACAATTTCACGTCACTAGCTTCGTTATTAATGGAGATATCGTTATTCAATGTGGACTAGGATCTTTTCAAAATTTAAAAAAAAATCGAAATATCTCGAAAATACTTCATTTTTGGTATAAGACATTGTGCACAAATTTTATCTAGTATTTCATGTATAATTCGAAAATAAAATAAAAAATATTAGGTTCTATTTAAAATAACAAAGTTGACGTCTACTTCCGGTATAACCGGAAGTGTCACATTCAGGACAATATTATATTTGAACTCAGCGTCATCCAAAACCTACAGCTCCGTAATTTCAGGTTTTTAACATAACTGTATCCGCCATTATCTTTAATCAAAACTCTTCGCGTCACACCCTGTATGCATCCGTGCAAAATTTCTTCTGTACAAAAATGACATGCATAATCTTGGAGTGCAATATTGTTAACGGTTCAACGAATAATGTATTGTTATTTTACAAAAGGTGCTCAAAATGACCACCATTGTATTTAGTAAATGAAGAATAGAATTTATTATTTATTGTTATTTTACAAAAGGTGCTCAAAATGCTCATCCATACAAACACACACACCCACACACACACACACACACACACACACACACACACACACACGCACACACGCACACACGCACACACGCACGCGCGCACGCACGTACGCACTCACTCACTCACGCACGCACGCACACACGTACGCACTCACTCACTCACGCACGCACGCACGCACGCACGCTCGTACGCACGCACGCTCGTACGCACGCACTCACGCACGCACGCACGCACGCATGCACGCACGCACGCACCGACGCACCGACGCACTGAAGCACACACTCACATACGCACACCCGCACACCCGCACGCACGTACGTACGCACGCACGCACGTACGCAGGCACGCACCGACGCACCGACGCACCGACGCACCGACGCACACACTCATACACGCACACCGCACACCCGCACACCCGCACGCACGCGCGCGCACGCGCGCACGAACGCACGCACGCACGCACGCACACACGCACACACGCACACACGCACACACGCACACACGCACACACGCACACACGCACACACGCACACACACACGCACACACGCACACGCACACACGCACACACGCACACACGCACACACGCACACACACACACACACACACACACAAAACACAGACCAACATATGGGCCAACTTGACCAAAAGTTGTAAAATGAGCTAAGTCGATTTAGCGATAGTGAAAAAAAAGTCGATTACATAAGCTCTTATACCCCACATAACATGTTGGAAGGTAAAACAGACCTCATTCGAATGATATGATATAATAAACTGTCCGAAAATAGCTTTGTTTACGTTATAACAGTTTTAAAATTATGTACCGTACGTTACTATTTTTTGTTTTAGCAGAGATCAGATTTTTGCGCTGCGGGATACTACTTAAGTCCCTTTATATTCAAGCAAGAACTGAGTGAATTACTAAAGGGATTATTTTATACGTCAAATTTTCTACGCCATTTATCATGAATGGTACTTTAACAATTATGATTTTGCCATCTACATTTCTAGGTAATTTCAAAGGATCGGGTAAAAATTTTGCGTTGGTTTTTACAAGTTTATATTCAAACCTATGACTTAGAAGAAATTGATGATAAAAACTATAAAAAGTTAAGTCAAATCCTGTACTACTTGTTCATATAACACATGCTTTGTATAAATTTTATTAATATACTATCTTCATATTTCATAATGTCACCACGAAAAGAGATTAACTTTATACTCAAAAATATATTCAGACACTACCGGAAGTTATTAACGCTTTAAGGAAAACTGGAAGTGGAGTTGTAATGTAAATATCTTCATGAAACTTGGATTATTTCAAATTCCATGGATACAAAGTTTCCCTTCTATATTTGTATATTCGTATGAGATATTTACATACATTTAGAAATTTTCCCACTACTGTATCTGTAATTCAATCCAACAAATAAAAGGGAATTTATAATTCAATTCAAAATCAGATACCGTTTTAGCAAAATTCGTAATGGATTTAATTTTGAATTACGGCAGCGATTCAATAATAATGGACGGAATAAATATTATGTAGGTACTTATATAAAGTTAAAGTACTTAGTGGTTTCTAAAGCACTTCTTAAAGTTAAGCTGAATAAAAGGGATGATCAATAACTTTGCATAAAATCATCCATCATATAAATATATGATTATGTTTTAAAGAATACTCTATTACAAAATACCATGATGTGCAAGTATTTGATAACAACCCAAAGTTCATTGATTTTTGTGATATTCAAGGCACATTTTGCTTTGCTAATAATTTAGTGTACGCGACAATTAATTAGCAATTAAAAAAAGAAATACTGGGGTGACTATTGATTCTTGTTGTAGTGAATAATAAACCACTTCAACCGTAAAAATTACTTTAGAATAAAAAGCGTTCATTAATCATTCATTTAAAAACATTTTAAACTCGCAATGTGGTGGTACGTTTTTTAAACATTTTAAATCAAATCTTTAGATTTTATTACCGGCTTTGTTCCACAAATCGATTCCTCTTTTAATTTCACAAATTGAGATTAAACTTGAATTTACCTTCGTCTGACTGTTTGAGTTTAGGCGTCCAGTTGAATCTTTTGTGGATTAGCTAAATTAATATTGTCAATTTTAGTGAACGATTTCTCCCTAAATAAACTTGAACTTCTGCGCACTGTCTGTATGTACATAATACTAAACACTACATAAACGACGTCTACATCTGCTAATTCCTGTTAATTCAAGTTTTGTGGTTTGTAGAATTTGCGACATAATGCAGCTGCTTCAACGTTTATCGTTACCTTTAGAACTGTAACTTTAAGATTAATTAAGCTCAAATTTTAATTGTCTACCGTGAGACCTTTTAGTTTAATTTGAGGTAATTTAGCTTACGTTGATTGAAAATTACACAAGAAGGATAACCCATTATCTATATAGAAATCCCTCGTTAACAATAGATTAAGTAATGCATAGAATGTAGAGAATTATTTAATGTTTACCTAAATTTTAGATCATCAATTACAGGTAAATAGAGTTAGTAATTCAATAAACAAATTAACTTAAATATCTTATAGTACGAGTATTAAGCAAAGGTATACCAGTATGTATATTTGTAGTAGTGTAATTGATGCTATATGAAAAATAAAGCAGAACGTTATTTAACATTTCTAAAGAAAAAAGGTATGGTATCAATAGTTATAAAAAAAATCTAACGTGCCAATTACGTCCTTATAGGAAAGAATAAGTCGCGATAGGGATATTTTTAACACACTTATCTTTTGGGTTTTTAAAAAGTGTATTGTTCTATTTATATTTTATATAAAAATTTAATAAATTTAAATAAGTTTGAACTCAAATACGAACACATCTTCCACTGGCTATAAAATATATAGAGATCACTTATTTTATCCTACGGTAGCACTGGGTATATAAAGAAATTATAAATACGTATTTGTAACGGTATGATAAAATACAAGACATGCCAGATGTGATTTATAAAAATTAGCAGCTCTTTCTATAACAAACCCAAACATAATCATTGTCCTAACAATTCATTTTATTAGCTTAAATGAAAAAATAAATAAATAGATCGAATCCGTAATCTAAAGTATGTAAAAAAAACCTAAATATAAATTAAACACACGAATAACTAGTCCTAATTCGTAATCAAAAATTAATTGAAAAATAATTAAGTCATTTGTTTCTGAAATAAACAACAGAAAGTCCGCTAATTAGCACGAGAACCAAAAATCACTTAGGGAACAATCTAATTAGTGATCAGAAATAAACGCAAAAAATTTGAGAAGCACAAGCCTTATTTAATTGTAAAAGTAGTTATGACAATCGGTTTAGGACCAACTCAAAACCCTTAAACCAAGTTTTGGTTACAAAACCTCGAGTAGCAATTATTTCACGCAATATTAAATTTAAATAATTTTTTTTCGTTTTGCTACTCCCTTGTTATCTAATGCACTTTTGAATCCGCTTTCTGTTATTTGAAATAATATTTTGCAGTTGATGTAGACTTATTTCAGCGCATGCTTGTCTAATGCGGTTACACAGATCTTCCCTTTTGCATATTACCTTATTACACTTTTAGTTTCAATCGCGAACAATTCTGGCATTATGAATTGACGCGCCATCTAATGCAGGTATAAATCTCTTCCTACTGCTAATGGTAACTCATCAAGTACGTCTTGAAAATCAGTATCAAGAAAATGAAGATACCGTTGTGATGTATAATTCTCAATGAAAAAAAAACGGACCAATAATTCTGTCATTTAAGATTCCGCAACAAACATTGATCTTCTGGGAATACTGTGTCTTACAATTTATAGTAAAATTGGAATTTTGAGATGCCCACCATCCACAATTTTGTGATGAAACGACTCCATTAGTTGTAAAAGTGGCTTCATCCGTAAACATAATGTCTTTTCAGCAACAGATAAAAACCTTTCAGCTATTCTTCACAATACTGTCAAAACCAAACTTAAGTAAAGCATTGAATATACAGTTCTAGTGGATAATTGACAATACGAGATAAAACAAATTTCCATAGCAGTCCTCGTTCTCGCTTTTAAGTAGGATTGAAAAGTGCATTAGACAACAAGGGAGTTTGGTGGAAATTGGAAAAATATGTTTTTGTAAATTGATATGAATTATTAGATAAGACCAGTGCATTATGGTTTGCATTAAAAAGTAAAAAGACAATTTTAATCTAACTTTAATAATATTGTATTAGACAAACTGCTAAATAATTTCAATATTAGTCTAGTTTTTTAAGTTCTGTAGTGAAATTAAAAATAAAAAGTTAATCTTTGTAATCGTATTAAACAAATACGAGTTGTAGCAACTTATATAATAGTTTTTAAACAAAAACACTGTACTAATGCGTAAAATAAACAGTAAAAACAAAAAAAAAATTGATTTAACTATTGATATTCCGTAAAACAGTTGCTATTCGAAATTTTGTAACCAAAATTTGATTTTAGGGTTTTTAGTTGGTCCTAAACCGATTGTCACAACTACTTTTACGATTAAACAAGGACTACTGTGTTTTTTAGATTTTTTGCGTATATTTCTGATCGCAGTAGACTACCGATTTGCTGTATAATTATTTTAAAATTGTGAAGATAACCCTGTTACTTTGTGCAAAATTTAAAATCAATCAGAGAATAATTAGCGATGTTACAGGGTGTCAAGTTGAGAAGTGAGACAAACTGTACACACATACACGCACGCACCCACACGCGCACACATACACTCAGATATATATATATATATATATATATATATATATATATATATATATATATATATATATATATCAGTAAGTATACACATGTGTATTATTTATATCTTTACTGTATCTGCCTCTATTTTCCACTTCTTACTTCCTTTCTTGTCGGGGCAGTAGGCAAATAAGTGAATGAATGCGGATGAAGCAGTGTGGTACCAACAAACAAGGCACTGGATTTGAGAGTGCATGAATAAGCTTGAACGACTGTGTTGTTAATTGTGCCGTTGCAGATATGTGGAAGAGCGACTATAGGTAGATAGAAAAAAATCGCTTGGTGGAACGAATGGGTAAAAAAGCCAATATGTGTACATGCAATGATTTCTGCAAAAAATGAGACTGAGAAAAAGCGATTAAATGAGGTATACCGATTAATAGACAAAGAAGCGAAGGAGGCAATGAGAATAAGTAAAGAAGAAGTGATGGCTGTAGAAGAAGATAAAATGCAGAATGATTTTGAAGAAAACAGAAAACTTCTGGAAATATATCAAAAATAGAAAACGTAACATAACGCTGCAGGAGTGATGAACAGGAACAATACAATAGTATGGAACGATTGTAAAGTGAGGAAATTCTGGCAAGAATATTTCGGAAAGCTGCACAGTAGTGAGGAAAACAAGACAGAAGAGTTTAATAAGGAATGTTGAAAAACGGTAAATGAGCAGGCGTGAATGAAATCGCTGGTGAAATGCTAAAATACAAATCTTATTCAAAGATTATGTGAATTATTCAACGTGTGCCTTAGGTATGGGTGGGTGGGTGGCTGGCTGGGTGGGTGTCTGGGTGTGTGGGAGTGTGTGTGCGCGTGCGTGCGTGTGTGTGTCTGTGTGTATAATTTTCGTCTTTCCGGCATATTTATCCAATTTATATTTTTTAATTTATGTGAAACTCGATCACATCTCTTAAGACCAAATATCAAATAATTATCTTAAGCAGTAGTTTTGACTACGTTGTTTTCTAGCCAAGTCAGTGTTATTTAAGTAGGGTCCGTAGACAGTATCACGAAGAACTAGGGAGGCCATAAACATGATATTAGTAGTTTACTATCCCTCATTGTAATATCTAGTTAATCAGCTAATCTGGATTGAGCCTTACAAACAACAATACTTGTGATTTGGACGGGTTAATTGTGAGACAGTGCTGCTCTGCCATGTCAACCAGATTTTTTGGGTCAAAAGGATAGTACACTTGATATGACTCAAATTTGTTGTAAGCAGTAGTCCAAGTATTGAGCCTTGTGGTACACCAGTATTAATAGAAATATTGTTCGACGTTTGATGATCTATTTTAACTAAATGTTACATGTTCTGCATATAATTACGTAATAGCAATATAACTCCCTCCACAAGGCCAACAAAGTGTAAGACTGCTAACAGCATTTGGTGATTTATTGAATCAAATGCTTTGGAGTAGTCCAAAAGCACGAGAATAGTTAACTAATTATAGTCAGTAACAGTTAAGATATCATCTGTAATATTTGTTAAGGCAGTGTTGCAACAAAGCCCTTGTAAAATCCCGATTGTGTCGGAGGAAGTGATTCATGGACATTCAAAAAATTTCTAGTTTGAACGTCAAATACTCTTTCTAAGATTTTAAAAAAGATAGGTAGTATGTTTACAGGCCTAATATATTTAAAGCTGATAGAATTTTTAACTTTCGGCAGTGGCATGGCACATCCTGTTTTCCTGCAATTAGGCAAAACACCTTGTTCCAACCAAAAATTAACAATGTGTGTAATAAACGGTATAGTGAAAGGACAACACAAGTTGACCATCTGAATACCTATTTGAACAACACCTACTGCTTTCGATTGCAAAGAGATGGTTATTTTTATTAATTCAGTATTAGAAATTAATTTAAAGACAAACATACAATCCTGTTTAGCTTTACAGTTATTTTTATAATAAGTAATTACATCCTGATCTGAATTCTTTGATAACTGTTTTGCCGAGTTTATAAAATAATCCTTAATTTCAGTTACATCTTGTAAGTTTAAAGGCATATTTACATTCTGTTTTTTATTATAAGTATTAACTTCTTTAAGATTTTTCCAAAATAATTTATTATTTCAGTTTCGTATGCGGTATTCTAAGTGTATGCTTTCTTTTCTATTCCCAATGATAAGGAAGCCCCGTGCGTTTAAACTTCAGAAAAGCATTGTCACACTACTTCTGCCTAAGTTTAACGATGTCAGTTATCCAGGGAGAGGGAGGTTTCGAAAATTTAACAGGTTTATTTGGAGCGTGTACATTAAATAGGTATAATAAGCTATGACTTAAAAAAATTTACCTTATCATCAATGTAATGAAAATTTAAAACAGTATTCCAAGGCATAGACTCAAGATTTCTATTAAAATTACCAATATCAAAGTTTTTACAATCTCTAAGTACGGGTGCAAGATTCAAATAACACCGACTCGACTTTTAGTCTACAAAAAATCATAGAATGATCAGAGATTTCTTGAGTACCCAGAACACCTGTTTCAATAACAGATTCTATATTAGAAACTATAATAATATCTAACAATGTTTGTGATATAGATGTTATTCTAGTTAGACTATTTATAACTTACTGGAATTTGAACATAGTAATAAAATTAGTGAAATAGTTAAATTTAGAGTTACTAAACTTGAGCAAATCAATATTCAAATCTGCAGTTACTATCACATTATCACACTGAGGAATCACAGTTATTAAAGAGGTTTCAAGTTCTTCCAAAATTCTTCAACGTTAACCCATTTAGGACTATGCACAACCCTAAATCTATTAGCTTTTTCCCAGTTTTTATTTGAACCCACAGTTGTTAAAAATTAACAAAGGTGGTATTTATGAGCTTGTACTGCAATTTATTGTTTAGGTATATAAAAAAATATTACACATTCTTTCTTTCCCGATCTGTCTTTGCGTATTAGGTCATAACTATCGACTGTAACTGTCACATCCATTATGTTAGCTGATAACCATGTTTCTGTCACAAATCCGATAGCAATAGAGCGCTGAAGTACATCCCTCAAAAAATCAAAGTTAGCTGAAAGAGATCTAACATTAATATGTGCCATTAGGATGTTAAAGATACACGATAAATGCAATAATTTTGTTTCGTCCTTAAAATCCAAAACCAAAAATTAAAAGGTATTAATAACAATATCCACACTACATGTTGCGAAAACAGATATATAAAGATGAGATAGTGCTGAAATTAATTAACCTTACATATAACAGGAAAAACATAAATTAAAAAATCTGTCGATTTCCAAGAGCTCTAGCCTACGTCGATTAATAATTGAAATCTAACAGTGGGACCCATATGCTTAAAAGAAATACATAAATGTAAATAATAGCTAATTTAAATAACTGTATCATTTTTAAACAAACCATTATTTACTAAAAATGCTAGAGCTATAAACTAATCCGCATAAATAGTGACCATATTGTTATCACTGTGTAATACTTAATCTTCCTATCTCATGTATAATTTAATTATTGAATTTTGTTGATAGGAACACTTTTATGTAACAAATTTCCCAATTATTATCACTATTTGACATCATTCCAGTTATTAATTGTTTGGATTCTAATTACACGACTGGTACCACTCATTTTCATAAAGATGTTACCATTTCTTGTCCACAAATATTTACGCTGATGTCGTTTCTTACATTGTTGCCCCTTAACCAACAATTGACGATTATGCGGAGACATCGATTCTTTGATGTAGATCAGATTATGTGATTTAATCCCTTGTGTTAGTGATGCATCTAGATGCGATGTGGAAAAGTCACGCTTAGTCATTTTGCTAGCCAGAAAATCATTTTTATCATTTCGACACACGAACTTGATGGTTGTGAAGGACCATTGTCAGTCGACAGTGTGAAACATTTTCCTTTTCTAGAATAGAATTGTACCTTTGCAATGATTCAATTTTAACAGTACAATCATTAATGGAGTTAGCCTGGATTTTAAATTCTTTTTTTAATGGCTTCAGATCTTTCTAAAATGCTTCAATAGACTCAGCGATACATTTTTGCTCCTTCTTTACTATCCGCATGTCTGAAGATATCACTTAGAGTTGGTTCGGAAACGGTTTTTTCTTTCTTTTGCAAACAATTGTCTCTTTCAAATTCCCGATTGGCAGCATTTAAGGCATAACTATCACCTTGTTGTAGGTTGGCGCAATTTCCATGTTATTCCATACCACATGTGCCACACCTTACTTGCAGCGTTCTGGGTAGTAATTTTCCATTACACTTACTACAGACCATGCTGAACGTTATGAATGATCATTTAGATCGAAAAACACACTATATTGTTCTAACTACCAGGGGAAAGCCATTATTATTGAGAACAAAGGAATCAGTGTAACTTTTTCAAAATTTTATTTTAGATATGTTCAAAGTAGTTGCCTTCTGCTATAATGCACTTAGCCATTCTTTCCTTCCACTGTTTAAATACTCCAAGCCAAGCAGCTCTAAGGATACAATAGCACCGAACAGCAGCATCGATCTCTTCCTCTGGCAAAAACCTTTCTCCTCGTGCGCTCTATTTTATCTGTGACAGTATCCTGCGCCTCTAACTTAATAGCGCTCACTAGATCGGTACTTCTAAAAAACATAGCGTACATTACTTTCTTCGTTGCCTGCTGCTTTCTGATTATTGTTGGTGTGGCCTCATCTTCATGAATCCATACGCGGCTCTATTGTCGAGCTGGCATGTTGAAATATGGTATGCAGGTTTCATCGCCTGTTACAATTTTCCACAAAATTTGGTGTGTACCATTCATGGGCTATGCTAGAGTTGCATGGCAAATTTGCACTCGTTCTGCTTTTTAAAAATCTGTAAGATGATGGGATATATAACGACGAACGAGTTTTTCAGATGAAGGTGGTCGTGTACTGTTGTTTTCACAGATGATGATCTAATTCCCAGTTCAGCCTCTATTACGGCGTAAGCAGTTCTGTTACCTGCTTCCATAATCTTCTTCACAGCAGCAATGTCTTCCTCTGTCACAGCGGTGTACTCTTCTCGTGATTAACTGTAGTTTTTCTAAGTTCGAATTCCTTGTACCATTTGTAAATAGGTAGAGGCCTGATCGCCAAATGTTGATTTAAACTTTCTTCGCAGTCATACGCAATTAAACCTTTCTTAAACTCATAATAAATCACTATGCGAAAATGTTCTCAGGTTAATTCCATTTTTTCACTACACTCCCGAAACTTGAAATTGTCTTTTTCGAATACTATTTAAGATAAATTAGCTAATGAAGCGGCAAATGTCAACTAAAGAGTTGTTGTACTGGGGCTACATTTTTCTTTTCCATGGCCTGCCTAATTTCTTCATTCTCAATAATAACGGCTTGTCCCTCGTACATGATTTACGCAAAACTAATCTAATAATATAAGTCAGCACTGATATACAAAGTAAAATCCGACACAGAAGTGTACACTCGCCTATGAGCAGTGTACACACATCTGGGTATAATGTTTACTTTAGATACAATGGATGGCGAGATTGGACGATGGGTCAGTGCTGGAAGGAAAGCGAAAGTATATGGACGATAATTAAAAACGAAAGCATGAGCGTAACTACGAAACAATCAATCTATAATGCGTCTTTTTCCCGTCGGTACTGTATGGAAGTGATACATGAGTATCAAAGCAAGCACGAAAGTAAAATAAGTTACGTGGGCATGAGAGTCCTGAGAAGCGCATGCGGAAAAACGAGAAGGGATGAGATGAAGGATGAGTGTATAATGAAGGGGTGTGCCGAAGAAAAGACGAGGATCAATTGGTACAAAAGTAGTACACTACGTTGCTTTGGTCACATCGAAAGAATGGACAACGCAATATTAACAAATCAGATATGTGTGGGGGAAATTAGTGGTAAGGTCGGTCCTAGTAGGGCGCGTAAAACTTGGTTGAATGCAGTAGAATGTATGATAAAAAAAGAAAGGTAAGAAGTTTAAAAAAAGGGCATGTCAGACACAATGTATCAATCTTGCGGAAGCTAAGTCGGTACACAAGGACAGGAAAGCATGGAGAAAGACTTCTAAATAATCTAAGCAAGGATTGTGTTGCCTGCCCCACAAGGGAATGGTGTGACTGTTATGTTATGGTATGTTATGTAAATTTAAACATTTCGGAAACAATTACATTTGTCGTCCTCAGTAAATGGTGATATAAAAATTACTTATTTATATATACTTACTACTGAGTCATACTTTATCTTACATTAAATGTACAAAATGTAATGTATGTATGTATTTAACTAGTCCAATCGTGCCCCGGAGAATGTAGCATTCCCTACTAACCGTACCGTCCTACTACCGGACAGTTATTTGTCTACTGCTCTGACACGTAAGGAAGTAAGAAGTAGAAAGGTATAAACAATATAGAGTGTATGTGTATTATATGAATATCTAAATGTACATATATAGATATATACTTTTTTTACTTACATACTTTTCAATCATATTCTCTTTCAATTAGATTGTTCCCTACGCGATTCTTGGTTCTCGTGCTACTTACCGGATTCGCTGTTATTTATTTGCGACCAGATGATTTAGTTATGTTTAATTGAGATTTCCGAGTTAGAGTTAGTTACTGTTTATTTAATTTAATATTAGTTTATTAAATCTGTTTTATTATTGTCGTGAATTGTGATAACTTAACTTTTCTATTTTTTAAATTTCATTTTTATTTAATTGAAGGGTAATAATAAATAACGATAAAAACCCTGTTTGCCTTCCCGAGTTTAATTGCCTACTTTTAGGAAGTATAAGATTAAATATAGTAACAAAGGTAAAAGTTAGATTAAATTTTGAATTTGCAGTCAAGAAAAAATATAGTATAAGATAATATGTAACATAACGTTATAATTAAACTTAAAATATCATATAGTACCAAAAATAAAATTTGGATTAAGTTTTGAATTTGCAACTCAAGAACTTACCAGATAATCTGCCAGCTGTACCTAGAATTTGCACTTTCAGAGGATTTTTTTAAATTTAGGACTCTTCCAGGTATCTACAAAAGATAGGTGTACACGAAATGATTAATAAAATACAAAGCATTAACTTATTTCCAAATGACATGAACAGACATTTCTTATCATTAACAGACTATAGATTTGCCCAAAATAAAGAAAGTTGAAGAATGTAGATGATGACTACTGTTATAGATAACCATTTGTCAGCTGTAAGATTACTGGACAACCCGGAATTAAGAGTTTGTGTTTTAAGGGAATTCTGTTCATTGTTCATTTAGCGTTTACTTTAATATAAAAACTTCATCAGAAAGCATCCATTGAGAACTAGACTAATAAGCGCACCGCGGTTTTAACAGATTCACTGTTACATAAACTATCATTCAAGGGATGTCTCCCATAAATAGGGTTATCTGAGTAAAATCATGGTCAAACCAGTAGACGAATATACTTGCAGTGGTTATCTACTACATCCCGAACGAGCTGAGTAAATTTCTGCACCATGTCATGAATAACAATTTTGTTAGGTCTGGAGACCGAGCAGGCCATCTCACTGGTCCTCCTCTATCAATCCATTTATTCTGAAATTCCCTATTCAAATACTCCCTCACAGCTTCACTACAATAACAGGGAGCTCCATCTAAATGGATCCACAGAGAATTGGAGGTTCATTTTGTAGCAAGTGTAGGTACGTTCGACCATCGATATTTCCATAAAAAAAGTATGGACCGATCAAATAATCACCTATTGTAGCGGCCCATGCATTAAAAGTCCACCGATGTTGGTGATCAACTGTTTGAAGCATAAGAGGATTATTATTCTCATAATAGTGAAAATTATGCCTATTCTCATATCCATTTTTATGAAATGTAGCCTCATCAGGGAAAAGCACAAAATTAAAAAATTTTTCTGCTCTATAACTTTATTCAGCGCACAGTGCGAGAATTCCAAGCGTGCCTGGAAATCATTTTAGTTTAGTTCCTGACACCACTGTATGTGGTGTAGGGTGAAATTTATTTTCCTTTAGCGTCCTTGATATAACCGTTTGGTATATTTCTAATGCTTGGCTTATTCCTCTATGGTTTACATAAGAATCTTCTACTATCTTGGTCAGGACAATAAACACATTTTCTTCATGTGTTGCATTTTGCCTCTTTCTGTTTTCGTATATTTCACTGAACCAGTTTGATTGAATCGTTTTTTGTTACGGAAAACGTTGGGCGTATAGCCTCGCGGCCAGAAGAGCATTCTTGCAACTCTCACTCAAACAATACACCACTTCAATCAGTTTTTATTGAGAGAAATTCATTTTACTGAGGTTGACAATAACTACAATTTAATAATATGACGTTTATGATTGTTTATTTCACATTTCTAATTCGTTTTGAAGTAATATCACTATGTCAAAGCCTAATATTTGATGTTGAGTTCCACAAGTTGAGTAATTTAAGATTTATTTCTAAGAAAATTGAAATATCTCAAAAACTATAAGTTTTAGTTATAGAACATATTTAACAAAAATGATAGAGAATTAAAAATTGAATATACTGATGTGAAAAAATATAGGGTCTTCTATTTGAAAAAATGAAGTTATGGCCGCTTCAAATTTGAAAAAATTTGGTGCATCCCAAGGACACTCTGTATATGGGAACCCATGTGGTAGTAGAGTCTAGCATTGGTTACATCTCAGCAAGGTTTGATTTCTTTATTATCCCGGCTATAAGCACCAGATTATTGTAGGTGGGTGGGTGGTTAGGTGGGTGGGTAGTCGCGTGCGTGTGTGCGAGCGTGCGCGCGCGCGTGTGTTTTATGGAAAAAAGAAAGTTTAATTAATTTAGTATAGGGAATAAACTCTGTGACTTTCAAATATATTTTAGACAGTCGTAATTTAAAGCCAGTGGTACCACCAGAGAATAAGTTTTAAACTAGTCAGGTTCGACCCAAATCGAAGTTAAGCTTATGATGCTGTTGCATTGCACCAGTAGAAATATATCGTTGCTTAACTGCGCCGAGCTTACGCTCTATTAAACTCGGCAGCATCGCTTCAAATTACAAAGTTGAAATTCTATTAGTTGCTTTGAAGGGAAAGTGACCAACAAACATTAATTACCCTAACCCAACTTTATTCATGTGTAGCCGTAGTGGTGCACATTGCACGTTTAAATAATGACGTCAATTAAAAAAAGAGTAAATTATTCTTCAACGGAAAAAAATGTTAATCGATCTTGTGGAAAAACACAAGAAGATTGTAGAAAGCAAAGCGACGAACGCCGTTTGTAATCAAGAAAAAGATGAAGCGTGGGAAAAAATCGGTCGGGAGTTCAATTCTCAAGGCATTAATATTCAGAGGGACGTTGGTTCTTTACGCAAGCTTTGGTCAAGTATAAAACAAGAAACCAAAATGTTGTGTGCACAAAATCGCTTAGAGCTGATGAAAACTGGCGGTGGAACGAAAATTGTCGTAGAAACACCAGACGATCAAGATCGACGAAGCTTGCGTATCAGGACTGGTAGTTAATTACGACAGTGATAACGTTTGAGGTATGTACACTATTATTAGATCATATCTTGTTCTTACTACATACTTAATTTGCAGATATGTCTTTGAATGCTACCGCATCGAAACTCGACACGTTATCGCCACAACCCAACATTCACGACCCATCCCACGCATCAACACTCGACGTGTTGTGTTCACAACCGAGCCACAACCTATGATTCCGGCCCATCCCATGGCACTCCAGGTCTCTCAATCACGTTTTCTCATTTAGAAGTGGAAACGTCGAAGGTAAATCGACAATTATTGTAATGTAATAATTACAGTGAGTTATATTTAGAAAATAGTTCCATGCGGTAGACGGACTGTGGATGGACGGACTGCGGACGGACGGACACCAGAACAGGAACAACGAAAAAGGAAACAATCGACGATCAACCCAGTAGATGAGGCCAAAATTGCTGTTCTACGTGCTCAAGAACAGGAGATACAAAAAAGACTGAGCAAAATAGAAAGTTGTTTGAGCTCGAGTATGAGCACAAAAAACGAATGTACGATTTGGAATACGAAAAAGCAAAAAAAGTAAATATGTAAAATAAATGTCTATTATTATAATAAAATTATTAATTATTAAAATAAGTATTTGTAAGCAATTGTCGATAATCTGCTCTAGGGTTATCTTCTATTGCAGCCGCTGGAACATCTCCTACCAAAATCAACTGTTGCATTTCATGATCGTTGACCTGAGGATCAAGTGGGTTCAGTTCTCTTCTACTCGTTGCGATATTGTGCATCACAGCTGTCGCAATAGTTGCTTTGATGGTGTTTTTCAATTTAAGACGACAGCCATAAGCAAGGATAGGAAAACGACGTTTCCACACCCCAAATAAATTTTCTATTTTGACCCTCGTCGACTTATGGCTTCTATTATATCGCAATTCACTAGACGACCGTGGATATCCATATGGTGTATACATATACGAGGTATTTTTATAAGCAGCATCAGCTTAAAAGTTGAGAAAAATAATAATTTGACTTATCGTATAACATACAAGAATTACGTAGCAATATACCGTTTTAAATTCTTCTTGCTCTAAACGCAGTTTTAATCGTGAATTTTTGAATATCGTTGCATCATGAGCAGAACCAGGGCACCTTACAACCAAATCTCTAAACAGTAAATCTGCATCTCCAATCACCTGCACATTTAAAGAAAAATAACCTTTGCGGTTTCTGAAAATTTCGGCCCTGTAATTGCAGTATTGATAAAACTTTATTTATCTTGTGATTGTATTTTTATGTGTGTTCCATCAAATACCCCAATCGCTCGTGGAAAGCGAACTATATCGTACAATTTGTTTTGACACGCTGCAATCTCATTTTCATTTCTCGGCATATATATGAAGCGATGGCTTATCGAGCTAATTGCTTCGGCAACTTTAGAGGAACTACGGCAAACTGTAGTCTTATCTGCTTGAATAAAATCTCCAATTGCCAACTGATGGCTACAGGTAGCAAAGAATCTCATTGTTATCAACAACTGATACAAAGGAGAAATGCAGTTATTCCTAAACAAATATAAATTTTTTACAGATAGATAGATCTTAATTTTAATTTAGACAGTACTTACTTATTAGTCACATGTTGTAACTGGTCTTCAATTTGCTCTAACAAAAAAAAATGGCATTTGTCAACTGAAACCGCATGTAAAATTGTTCTTCCGATAAACTGTGGAAATATTGTTGCCGTTCGTAAACATGTCGCGGTAATCTAAAATTTACCGGGTCTACCTCATCTACATCGTCTACCATATCCACATTTACTAATTCCATTATAAAATTTTAAATAATTAATTAGGTAATTCAATATAAATTTTGACGTACAAGTTTGAACATACAAAAATTAAGGTTAGGTTATAATCGCCGACGTATACGAGTTAAGGTGGTAAAATCAACAACTTTGTGGGTCGGCCTTGACAGATCTTAAAACCAGTTTTATGTTGGTGCAACGAAATAAAGGGAGAATAAAACTTACGATGAGATTAAGTTCCAACTGCGGCGTAAGTTGTGGTGGTACAAGTGGGTTTCAGAAACTTATTCAATATCAGACCGTTTTACAACTACAATGTCTGCTTAAAGCATAGGGCCGCATTTAATGGCAATGGTGTACAAGTTCACTTAATTGCTGAAATAACTCTTTAAATTTCTATTTATGAATCCTTCACTATCTATTTTATTTTAAAACTAGTTAAGAAACCATTCATACGCAGTAGTGAAAATCATAGAGTCACGAAAAATAAGTACATTGCTCTGTAGAATAAGGTTGCAAAGGAGACTGTGCTGGTGACCCTTTTCTATCGAGTTCTATCCATTCTTATCTTATTTTTGCTCATTTCGACTGTTTTCTGCTTGGTTTTAACAAAACAGGTAATAAGACCATGCCACTATTGACTATTGACTAAGGCATATTTTTTCACATGTGATCTTCCACACACATTCATAAATTATTATTCTATAGTATTGTTTAATCTTCGTCTTCGAAAATTAAAATACCTTTATAGCCTTATCAATTTATTTACTTAAAGTAAATTATCTCGCGGAAGTATGTTTCACAGCCACAAACTAGTTGTGAGGTATAAAACAACAGCTACTTCCAAATGTTGAACTTAAAAAGGCGGATTAGCTGTTGCAAATATTTTTGTTTACGAAATTGACTCTTTCTTTTCACGATATGTGTTAAAGTCTAATACATAAGACTTTGACGGTGTGTGTCCTGAGATCACAGCCCTCGGATTTCAAGTTAGTTTAAACCGTATTGGTGGTTTTCTGATGTTCAGGTTTCCTTAAAGACAGATCCAACATCTGTTAAATAGCTGTTTTTGACATATCGCGAATTAGTGGAGATTAGTGGAAATCTGGATATCGAAAAGAACGTGCAGTGGAGTTCAGTTTCCAGATGAGTATCAACTTTATTTGGGGTCTCCAGTACTCTCCGTAAATATATTGAAAGTAAATAGAGTAGACCTGCTTCAAAGGTATTTCAAAGATAGTCCCTAAAGTAGCTTTTGTGTATAAGTGACTTTTGCTTATATCAGGAAAGGTAGTGACTTTCTAGAGATTCAATATTAGACAAGTTTAACTAATGAAGTTTCCTTTGTATGGTAATAAATTATGCTTAAAAGAGGAACTTCAACAAGAGTCCCTTAAATGTGTATTGTGAATAAATGGAAACTATCAGCTTTATCGAGAAACGTCTAGTAAGCTTTTCAAATATAATAAAATTCTTCAAAGTGTTCTTTATGATAGTTTGTAGTTGAATAATAGATTATAAAAATCTACTTTATACGAAAGACACAATAATGCATATTTAGATTATTATTCACTTTAGATTAAATGGTATGAAGACCATTTCTAGAGATCGTTCAATTTACATTTAAGCTAATTCAATCAACAATTTGATGAGCGCAGTACGTGTTTGAGCTAATGGCAACAAAAAAATACATTTGAAAAATAATAAATTCGTATTTGACAAATGAAAAGACCTTCATTGATCCATTCGAACCAATGTTGAATGTAATTTATGTTTTTGTAATATAATCTTGCACCTTAAATGCATGATTAGGTAAATGCCAACTTGGAAATACATTTTTCTATCCGTAGATGTTAAATTCAGTCGTATTGGCACGCAGCGCTGTAGTTTAAGTTGTATTTTTTAACACTAGCGGTTTAGCTCATGGACTACTGAGTTGAAAAATGGTATTGACGCTAACTGATATGAACGGTTCAAATTCTTAGATAATAATACAGTGTAAACATTAGTACATTTATTGAAATTTTCATTCTCCTCAGATATTAATGGCGAATGTTTGCTTTATGTAACCAAGCAACTTTAAAATAATAAATACTGAATACTATTCCATTTAGATATTAACTACACCATTAAATTATGCATTCTGAATTAAAAATGGAAACAGCCTTACATATAAACAGTTATTGTGTTTTTGAAACATCAATTCAATGTTCCAGGTTTGAAGATTTGTTATACACTATACAATAGACTTTCTTAATTTGGCTTTTAATAAGATATGAAACTACTACTTCTTCGCAGATGTAAACATGCAGTCATATAATAGCAACTTATTTTACGGTAAATTTATTGTCGTTGGTTTACGTAGAACTATTTGGCGTATTTCTTACATTAGTAATAGTTTTGGCTGGAATACATAGGCATTTATTAATTTTTATGATTGTACTTAATCTAGTACAGAATTTAAGCAAGGAGAAACTTACATACAGTTAAAAAGAAAAGAGTA
>JARFJB010001138.1:1547500-1565000 GCA_036346205.1 Vesta saturnalis | reverse complement strand
CGCACACGCACACGCACACGCAACGCACACGCACACGCACGCACACGCACACGCACACGCACACGCAACGCACACGCACACGCACACACGCAACGCACACGCACACGCAACACGCAACGCACACGCACAACGCACACGCACACGCAAACGCAACGCACACGCACACGCAACGCACACGCACACGCACGAACGCACACGCACACGCAACAACGCAACGCACAACGCACACGCACAGCACACGCACACGCACACGCACACGCACACGCACACGCACACGCACACGCACACGCACACGCACACGCACACGCACACGCACACGCACACGCACACGCACACGCACACGCACACGCACACGCACACGCACACGCACACACACACACACACACACACACACACACACACACACACACACACACACACACACACACACATCCAGACATGATGGACGATCTTGGCGAAACTTGGTCAAACGTTGTAAAATGTGCTAATAAGTAGATTTAGAGATAGAAAAAAAGTCAATTGCATATCCTTCTATACCTACATATGTATAGGTAGGTTGTAAGGTAAAAATGTCGATAAAACAGTTTAAACATGCTTATTTAATTTTTATTAATACTTTGATTTATATTAAGATTGTTTAAGTTATGTTAAATTGAATTTTTAAACATGTTTACACATTTTGTTATAAAATTAATCGCTATTCAGAGATTAAACTGTCACTTAAATTTATTTAGTAATTTTTTGCAGCTAAATTACGCGTCACAAATAATTGCATACATCGTAATTAATTTCAATGTATAAGGTCTATATGTTGGTATTTTTACATCTTTGAAATGTACTGCGGTTACAGAAATAATTGATAAAACTCAAAAACTACTCCCAATAAACCTCTCCAACCGGTGAATTTCTCCCAAATCAACTAAATCAGGCTTACTATGAAATTTGAAGTACGTCAGTGTGGCTCTGAAGTTATCGTGGATACTAACATACATCCGCACACCCACTCACGCAAACGCACGCGAACGCTCACCCGCACACGCACATGCATACGCAAGCACCCATGCACGCACGAACGAAACCTCGCACCCACGTAATGGAATTTAACTTTAGACCATTTTGAAGCACCGGATATTCGCTGTGTGATACAGTGGTAGTGCACCACCGTCATTAGTAAACTTTACTTGAACGCCTTTCCATTATGTATTGCCACAGCTAACACTGTTCACCTATTGCAAATAGGTGAACGTCAGAAATGTTGGATGGGTAATGATAGGTAGATGTAACTTTCATCGAGTGTATCACTTTCAAGATAAATCAATAAATTTTGAAGCAGCGGTAACAACTATCTCAAGTTTTATAGTACATCAATACACGTATGGACGCAATATCAAGAATTTTGAAATGCAAGTCTCTTCAATACCTTTCGTTTGGCTCGTGTGTGTGACAAATCAATAACCTAGGAGCAGTCTATTGTATAAAATAACCTAGTGGTCTTGTGATAGTGAAAAATCTTAGAATAGGTGGTTGTATGAGTTTGATCGGATTTGTAATGTTCGAGATAACTAAATAAATTCACCTTCAGACCTAACATCTAACCCAAGTGTACTGTGCACCAATACCCTTATGGATGTAGTACAAACAATTTTAAAATATGTTTGTAAGAAGTTTATTTGATATGTTCCCTTTAAATAAATATGAATTTGACCATGTTTACCACTTTCGAAATAAATCACTAAATTTACCAACACAGGTAACTTTATGCATATGGTTGACCAAGGGAGTTGCAAGACATTTTGAAATATACGTTAGATTTGTATTTGAAATATATATATATATATATATATATATATATATATATATATATAATAGGTGATTGATGCCAAATGAACAGTTGATTTCCCAAAAGAAATTTTAATACAGGGTGTGTCTATTGTTGATGGTTTCCAAGATGTTAACTTTTTTTTAATTTTTGTATTTCGTGGACTTATTTTTTAAATCACGCTGTATCTTCCAAACTAGAAGAGTTACAAGAAAATACGTTAAGAGAAATTTGTAGAAGATACAGTCTAGCAGACTCACTCGCATTCCCTTGGGCAACACCATAATAATCATGAATATCGGCATATTCTTCATTTGAAAACATGACTCAGGAAGGAAAACACGAATACGAACAAGAACAATAATAATAACAAGAACAAGAACGACTCAAAAACTAAATTACAATATCACTACAACAGAAAGAACTCGTATTGAAATCATCAAAACTGTAATAGCAAACACGAATGCGAGTGAGTCTGCTAGACTGTATCTTCTACAAATTTCTTCTAATGTGTTTTCTTGTAACTCTTCTAGTTTGGAAGATACAGCGTGATTTAAAAAATAAGTCCACGAAATAGAAAAAATTAAAAAAAAGTTAACATCTTGGAAACCATCAATAGACACACCCTGTATTAACAATTTTTTGTTCCTTTTGGCCAGAGGAATCAGTTGTTTTCGTTTTGGCCATCGAGTTATATTATATATATATATATATATATATATATATATATATATATATATTGAGATGTTTAGATAAGAGTAAGACAGGGATTGGATAGTTTAAAGTAGTAATTTCTTTAAAAAAGGGTTGATATCAAGCTTGATACGTGTACGAGGGATTTAATTGATGTAGTTTGGTTCACGATGACAAGAAAGTGGATTTGTTTTGGTTAAAACAATCTTAATAAAATTTATACATTTTGGTTTAATCATAAAAAGCATTATGCTACTTAAAAGAATGTCAGGATTACATATTTGTAGTTAATTTAAGTGTACTTTGTAAGATTAATTAGATATAAGCAATTTTAAGTTAGAATAGGTCATTTTGTATAATAATTAAACTATATCAAGTTGGGTATCTATTTATGCATAATTTAACACAGATTTCATTTCTGTTATCAAAATTTAAATCTATAGCTGTATAAGAAAGTTATCGCTAAATTTCTATTTTAGTTAAGTTTTCAAATTATTTTCGACCAATCAGAGACTTAGTTACATTATTTGAATTTCTCAAAAAAGGTTGAAGTTGTGGTAACCAACAAAAGGGTATAAAAGGAATTGCCCTTGATCAGAATCTCTCTCTATAATTTGCCAGCTGTTTGAAAAGTTTAAAATAGTGTAGTGTTTTTTGTGCAACAAGTAAGTTTAATTAACCTAAATAATTATCGGGGAAATTTAATATAAACGGAGAGACTAGAAAATTAGGCGCAATTGTTTTTAAACCTACGTTTGTTTAAAAATAAGTTAGGTTACCGATACCTGTTCACATTCGTAAAGTTCATTACGAATAATTTTTCTTACTTGTGACGATTTATGTTTAACGTTTTAAAAATTCGTTTGTTAAAGTTGAATACTGGTTACATTTTGCCAAAATAAAATAGTAATCATTTTTCTTCAATTGGGTTTTATTTTCTGCTGCGATCTTTTAAATAATTTATAGTTGAGCCGGAGCCTAAAAATAAAGTGACATTAACTTAAAGTCTTTACAATCATTAAATATTATTTAAACGATAAAGTTGAAAAGCATTAATACAATTAAATAAAACATCATCGATTAAAAATTTGTGGTTGAGCGAAGCCGTAAAGCATAAGATAATAGCATTTACCGAAGCAAATTCACCATCAACCCAAGGACCAGTCTGCAGCTAGTGGGTGAATGGTAGCAGTGAACATCATATATAAGAATTTCGATCTTTTTGGAAAGTGCCTGCATCTACATATGGAACCAGCTGTATGAAGACATCCGTTTGCAGTTTGGAATATACACATGTGAGTTAATTTTTGATCATAACCCTGTCTATTCTGTTCTTATTTGTGTGATTTCCTGCAATTATTATTTGTATATGTATATGTGTAAATGTTTATATAATACTTGTATAAACACCTGCAAAATAAGCAAAAATTTAGTTTATTTCCAAATTTTAAAGTTCAATTATCCAGTTATAATTATAATCACAAATTCAACAAGTCATTATTTAACAAGTCTGACATTTTTTGAGAATTGTATTCATTAAATTTATAACGTATGCATTATAGGATAAATTTTGTTCAGATACATTTTTCATATAAGATATTTTTTTATAAAGTGCAATCCACATATATTACCGAACCAGAAATAATTTCCCTCTAAACCTGAACCCTATCCCCAAATGAGATAAGAGCTAGTCCGGTGCGCAAGTACACAAATATATTATTATTATATTAACTATATTGATAGTTTGCATTTGCATATTAATTCAATTTTAAACTTGAATCTTATCCTACATTCAACAAAAATATAATATTAATTTTCCCATTACAATATATATATATATATATATATATATATATATATATATATATATATATATATATATATATATACAGGGACCGCCTGAAGCTGGGCACATATGGGAAAAATTTTATTGTTGAAATTTCTGAAAAACTATTGGCGATTCGTTTCTGCATGTCTGACAACAAAAAAATTCATTGTGACATTTGTCAATATTTGGCGGGAATGTTAACTGTGATGCCGAAAAATAGGTCAAATTGGCAAGATATCGAAAAATTGTATTAAGAAAATAAAATGTATTTAGAATGTAACAAGACCCCATATACCAATTTTCAACCAAATCAGGAAAAAAATAAAAATACCATTTATTCTCCTCTGCTTTTATTACGAAACCTCATAAAATCTTGTTTTACCTGGAAATAGTTTTAATAACATAAATGACATAATTTTAGGCATTTTAAATTATGAGGTGTACTTTAAAGAACAATAATTTTCATCCCCATAAGCCGAAATATTTGATTTTTCCAAAGCCAACTTATTAAATTCAAAAATATGGCTAATTTCAAATGTACTAATCAATATTAAATTTAATAAGGATAAATAATGTGTTGTTAAATTTTAATTACAAATATTAGTTTGTTTACATTTTAATTACTGGTTAAAAATATTAGATCAGCACATGCGCTTCAATATACAGGGCATGAACGCAACCAGTGACGAGGCTAAATCGTATTTTCCTCTCACAAATTGTCTATTTTACAAATATTTGATTAATTTTGACCTAAAATGATGTAATTTATGTTATTAAAACTATTTCCAGGTAAAACAAGATTTTATGATGTTTCGTAATAAAAGCAGAAGGGAATAAATGGTATTTTTTAAATTTTTTTTTGATTCGGTTGAAAATTAGTATATGGGGTCTTTGTTGCATTCGAGATACATTTTGTTAATACAATTCTTGGATATGTTGTCAATTTGACCCATTGAGGGGTTATTGGTCGCAGGTTTTCATTTTTATCAAGTATTTCTGAAACAGCGGCATATTTCAAAGATATAAATATAGCTACATGTATATCAAACACATCACGTAATTATGCTCTATGTAATTTTTTGATACGACACGTAATTTGCCAGCAAAAAATTCCTATGTTGGAATTTAAGCGTTTGTTCAGGTATATAGGAAAACGTGTAAACGGACTTTCCCACACCTGATTGTTGATGACGAATGAACAATTTTCCATTTTTAAATAAAAAAATGTATTCTTTCATTTTTCATAATTACCTAGCTATTATTTTTAATTATTCATTATTTCATCGAATTACACTACAGGTTTTTTTCTCCAAGATAAAATTTCAATTTTTAAACTCTAATTTGGCTTCGATTTGGTAAATTGACTTCACAAACCACCAAAAAAAAAACTCGTCCTTAGAACTGGTTTTTTTTATCGTAGATAGCTTGTACCGTTATTTTACTAAGCAACTAAATTCTCGTAAAAAGTCAATTTTATCTCCGCAAAAAAAGAACCTCTCGTGTAATTACAGCCGATAATTTGATTTTGGGTACCTTTCCATTGTTTTTGAATACAAAGCCAAATCTGTATAAACATTAATTAACTAGGATTGAAAATGCTTAAACCGTATTATCAATATTTTTTAGTAGCGGAGGCTTTTCAATTTTTTTTCAAATTATTGAATATATTGAATCAAGGCTTCAATAAGTTATTATTAGCTCCATTTAGAAGTTTCGAGAGGTATCGCGGTTTAAAAGGTTTTTCTGGGAGAACTATCGAAGAAATTGTGACAAAATGATTTTATCGGATAACTAAAACATTGAGCTAGTTTTTTATCTTAACACTACATGTAGACAATAGTTTAAAAGTCATTATCAATAGAAAATTTGAAATCCATTTTGGTTCCTTTCACATTCTGACTTTAAATCTCTACACCTTTCTTCTTATAAGCATATTACTCACAATTTTGCATTTTTAAAGTAAAATACATATCCTACTATGGAAAACTGGACTAAAATTACTGCTTAAAAGGATTAATTCCCACAGAATCGACTGAAACTGAACGAAAATAGGGAATTACTACAAAATCACAAAATTTCAAATACCTCGAAAAACGTTGATTATGGATATAGGTAAATATGGCTCAATCGGTCACAAATGAACCATACTAACATCTCCTTGAAAGTTGGGATCTAATTTAGAATCACTCTGTATAGTGTAAATGTGTCTTACCATTTATTTGGTCAAGTATAAATTTAAACGTATACGTCATTTGCGAACCAATAAACTGGCTAGTAGAGGTAGGTTCTATCCATTGTACTAGGTGATCCAAGTATTATTTTCAAGATAAATTATTAGGCTTACCAATGGAGGAGGTTTCAAAGTTATGTATAAGGCAATATAATCCCCTTATGGTTATAGTGCAAAACATTTTTAAATATATTTTGTGTGTAGTGTAAGGTACAGATTTGATCGTATGTATTTTCAAGGTTTATGGAATGTGTAATATGAATATCAAATAAATAAGGATTTATAATATAATCATGAAATTACACTTGAAATAAAGTTTTCCCTTTCTGGGGTTGTAGTATCTGCTATATGAATCTAATATTACGTTTGTTGACAAAACCTTACATGCATAATTACGATTATGCCATTTGTGAATAGTAACAAAGTGGTATGTTTGTAATTTGTTACTCTTTGGCAGGTGTATTCCTTTCGGTTTGTCGACATTAGATTTTTATTGTAGATGTAACCTACTTATATAACCGTATTATTGCATAAAAGTTGCGAATGTCATAAGCTTAATTGAGTGTGCAAAGTTGTTTAAGAAAAAACGGTTATGACAAATTTCTCATGTTGCCACAAAGAGGCAAAAATGAAAATGTATCCTTGATTCACATGAAAAAAAAGTTACACATTTCATTATACTATTTGTACTTTGTTTACTAGCCACCTATCTCGAATCATTGATGCACAACCGTTAAATAAAGAGTGCTTCTGTTGTCAGAAAGTACTGAAATGAATACAAATTGTCAGCATGAATCTTTCATAACACTTGATTTTGTAAAAGGGAGTTCAAAAGGATCAATTCGATCTACTGAATATCTATTGTTACAGTTGTTTCAGTTAGAAAGTTTTGCAACTACATCATAACTAGATACAATTTAGGAGATAATATAATATATAAACTTAAACTGCTTCAAAACATTATATACTTACTTCAACCAGAATTTTCATTAAGAGACCAAAGTTAAGAAAACGTTTAACATAACAAAATCATATTATACTGAATAAATCCTACGTAAAATTGATAATTGTGTAGATAACGATGTTTCAGTAAAAGTTTATCAAAACTTCTTATGACTGCACTTTCATTCGTTAGCAGCTAACAAGAAACTTGGAAAATAAGTAGATAGCCCGCAGCAAACTTGTTTATCTTTCAAGACTTAATTCTGATAGTTTTTACAATAGTAGATGCCAGACATACACAATTTGATCTTATTATCCTTTCATTAAAAGTCCAAGAATTACGCTATTGAATCGTGGTTTTGCTATTTTTATTGCATACGCTAAGTTGTAAGAAGGGAGGATAAAGTAAAAGAAAAATTTTGCATTTTAAGAATTTCGTAGGAAATATTCATTAGGTTATGGTGTATTTGCTATGTCTATGCCAATGATTTGCTGTGTAGCTGTTAAAAATCTCATCGAAGTTATTTATTACTTACTTTGATTATGAAAATAGTTCTATACGTTTTGCAATTTCACAGTGCAAGATAAATGAAACAAACCTGTCTTACGTAAGGTACGGGTATTATATTGTAATAAAACAACACAATAGGTTATGTAAATTGTCATGTAGGTTTGTCTCTCACGGCCTTTTTAAACGACACAAACATATTGCAATTTGTAATCTTAGATGGCAATGCGTTATCGTATTTAAACAGATATAAATAAGGCCTTTTTTGTACAGAGTGAGATTATGTCTTGACACTGTAAATAAATTATCTCGTAAAGTAAAACCAATCTTAGAGGGATCAGATATAGAAAAGCAACCATAAAAGGTCATTATTTTTTGCGTTTAAAAATGCACTTGCAATTTTCATGATATTTAATGTCAAATACAATTTTTAAGGCTCGTTTCTGAAATAGAAAGATTCTGGATATTTCATTGTCAGTACTTCCTGCCCAAAACATAATATCATATTTTAATCTATATTTAGGGTTTTTCACTTAAAACTCCGCACGCCAATATCTCGAAAACGAATAGAAATATTTAATTTCTGTAAAAAGTAATCAATGTATGGGGTCAAGCAGATGTTTTTCAAAGTTTAAAAAATTGACTTTGAAATTATGCTCATGCGAAAGAACATGTTATTTATAAACTTTTTTGATATTTACTCGAACTTATTTATTTTACTCATTTCTGAGTTAAACTAATAAACAAAATTATTATTGCAATTAACTACAAGATAAAACAAATTAAAAATTTTGTTCAAAATTATGTCCATCTATTTTATTTTTATTTTACTTATTTCTGAGTTATGCCGGTTTATAATAAACGTTTCTTGATTGACAAAAAATACGATTACGGATGTTTTTTATAAGAATGCCATGAATAATCAGTTACTGTGGCAACCAGTGTTATCGCAATTTTTTTAAGTGCAATTACAAGTGACAGATGTTGCTATTGCTGTGTCAAAGATATTGTTACACTTTGTCATAAGAAATATTCAAATTTGTTCGGTTTAAACAAAACTAACAATAATTATATGAAAATGGTTCACTTTAGCAATGAGGAAAAAGTAGACATGTTACTGGTGTCTGGAGAATGCAGGTCCAATTGTAGAGAAGCAAAAAGAGTTTACGCACAGCGTTATCCGCGTAGAAGAGTCCCCGATGCAAAAACTTTTCCAAGTTTATGTAATAACTTAAGAGAATATGGCAGCTTCGTAAAACCTAAGTGAAATAGAAAAAAGACGAATACAAATGATCAAAATACTGCTGCTGTAATTCAGCAGGTTGATAATAACCTCAAGATATCCCTATCAAAAATAAAAGAAAATACCGGTGTTTCTATAAGTTCATCGTGGAGAATTCTACATAGAAACTCTATTCGCTCTTACAAAACTAAACCAGTGCATAAATTAGAACCAGGTGATCCCGCTAGAAGAATGGATTTCTTAGCAAGGTTTGCCGATTTGTATAGCCAAGATGCAAATTTTCTTTTGAAAATTCTATGGAGCGACGAAAGTCGATTCCATAATAATGCAATCGTGAACAGACAACTTTCGTTTTTGCTCCGAAAACCATCCTCGTTGGATTACAGAACGAGGTAATCATCGAATTTTTGGCATCAATGTTTGGTGCGGCATATTAAACGGATTCCTTATTGGACCTCACTTTTACGAAGGCACTTTAAATGCAGACCGCTATTTAAGATTTCTTCAAACTACACCTCCGGAACTGTTAGAAGAAGTGCCCTTTGAGACTAGAATGAATATGTGGCTACAACAGGATGGAGCGCCTGCACATAATGCCGAAATTGTAACGAGGTATTTAGACAGAGAATATCTCAGTAGATGGTTAGGTACTAATGGACCGATAATGTGGCCGGCGAGGTCCCGGACATTACACCACCCGATTATTTTCTTTGAGGTCACTTAAAGGACGTTGTCTATGAAGAACCTATCGCAGATATGGCTGATCTTATTAACAAAATTAGTGCAGCGTGTGCTGCTATTAGAAGGACGCTCCTACAAGTGACCCAAGCTCATCTGTTGAAAGTGTTTGATAGTTCTATTCGAGCAGATGGACATAATTTTGAACAAAATTTTTAATTTGTTTTATCATGTAGTTAATTGCAATAATAATTAAGTTCGAGTAAATAACAAAAAAGTTTATAAATAACATGTTCTTTCGCATGAGCATAATTTCAAAGTCAATGCAATCCATTTATATTTTCGACGCGTCGCGACGCCTTGCTTTTAGTAGGCGTTGAACTTTTTAAACTTTGAAAAATATCTACTTGACCCCATACATTGATTACTTTTACAGAAATTAAATATTTCTATTCGTTTTCGAGATATTGGCGTGGAGTTTTAAGTGAAAACCCTGTATATATATATATATATATATATATATATATATATATATATATATATATATATATATATATATATATAAGGTTTACAATACTTTGTAGAAGGTTCTTATGGAAATGAAGATTAAGAAAATTGGAAAATTTAAGAAAACTTAACTATTTAAACTTCGCGTGTTTTACAGTGCGCGCGCCGCAAATGTCATTTAAGGGGGATCTCCATAAGAGCAATGTTAAAAACGTTCTAACTTTTTATATTATTATGAAGTTATCTGAAACTTTAGAGAAATGGGTAAGACGTCAAAATAGTCCCGAAACCTTTCTAAATGTTTGAATATAGGTTTTTTTTGTAATTTTAATTTCTATAATTTATTACTGAATTTTTTTCCCAGTAGTGATTAAATTGGAATATTTTTATAACTGATAATATTTTTAACAAAAGCCATATATTGAGACATAGGTTTTTCAAAATACGAACTGTTAAAATTTTGAAGAAATTGTAGGTTTATAATTTACTATTTAAAACTTTATAAAAACGATAAATGTTCTGATGTCAATAAGGTAGATCCAGTAGAAAATATAGCAGCACGGTCTGCTCATTAAATGAACCGGGAGCACAAATATCTTCAGGTATTCCTTAGCAAGTAGCTATTTCTATTGAAACACAAACGTAATCGGAAAAACTTTGAATCCTTCAAACTATTATTTAAATTAAAATAACGAAAATGGTATGTGCTTTATGTATGCACCTTATTAAATTATAATGCATTCGTATCAGTAAAAATTAAAATAAAACAATTAATTATTCTTTTTATTTATTTTGTATCAAAGAACAAAACAAAATTTTCTAAAATATTGTAAACAGATTATAGAGGTTAACAAACAAAACAATTTTAAATTTAACTGGTCATTTGTACCGATCGAAGATTTAAATTACATCTGCGTGGATCCACTAATTCCGGTAACAAAGACATAGTAAAATGCTTCCAATTTTTTTACCATATGATCCTCCCATAATGTATCATCCCTATAAAAAATAAAACATATTGTTTCATTTAATGTTCAAAACATTTATTGTTACTACGTACCTTTCAATTTCTTCAACGTGGATTTCTGTTGCAGTGTAGACAATAAAGTAGCATTTGACTCGATTGGTAATATGTAAAATACCTTGCACCTGATAATAATAATTATGGTTCCTCTTTAATTTAATTTTGTTGTTTTCTAAATCTACAACAAAATAATTAATTAAATTTACTTTACATGCCTACACAGTATCAATGTCGCCGCTTTTTAAAGACCTGTTTATTTCCACCACTGCATCTTCTTCTACTATTCCGTTAGGCGAACATGGTAAAAATGGTTTTTTTTCGCCTATAAGGAGTCCGCATGTAGTGACTTTTAACTTGAATAATTGTTGAAATAGTTTAATTGCATTTGACTTACTGTTGAGGCCAAAGGCGTTGTACGTATTCCCTTTAAAAACGTTGTAGAGTAAAGAGGAAACAGTTTTGGAAGTGCACGTTATTTTACGCAGTATCCATATTTTCCCAAAACTGCACGTCGTTAAACGTTTCCTACGATCTACCCTCCACAAATCACTGTTTGAATGGGATAAGTATTCAGGTAAAACTTTGAAAAAATTTCACTCCGCTACACTAGGGAGCGCTGCGATCGATTTATATTTCGTCAAGCTACCTACAGTGGCCTTAACAGCTGCATCGGTCGGGATTTATCGATCGAGGGTGAAGTGTACGTATCCACTAGGAAAGGGGGTTGAATTTTTTGTGAAACTTTTATTCTATGGGTCGATTGACAAGAAAATTGATAAACATACCCTTCAATTACAATTATGAGACACGTATATCACAAAATTTTTATATTCTCCCCCATTCTGAGATCGCAGCAATGCGCGACAGGTACTGCTAGTGTAGAATAGAAATAACCGTAATATATATTTAATAATACAGGGTGTCCAAAAACTTTCCTGATAAATGGAAACTACAAATACTAGACATGATTTTATGTCGATTTAAACTAAATTACCTTAATCCAAAAATGCCCCCTAAGCGAGCTAGAGCGGTTTGAAGATGGTACCGTGAAGTCACTTTTTGTTAAATATCTCAAAAAAACCGCTACGTTACAAGTTCAAGCTTGGTACAACGAATAAGTCGATAATGACAAACCAGCCACTGAGAACACGAGTTTCTTATTGCCATGGAAGCGGTCCACTTGGGGGAACAGATTTTTTTTAAAGAAATTTTTTTATTTTCAATTTTTTAATGGATTTTACATAAAATTTAAAAACTTTACAATATTTTCTATACAAAATGTGCTCTTGGTTGAAATATCTACCTCGTACTGTTTGCAAGAAGAACAAATTTCAACTTTTTGCGTTTCTGATGGAAAATACCGTTTCATAACTAAATTATGTTTTCAATGCCTGGTTGGCTGTGGTAAATCCACAAAGAGTGTATGATTTTACTTGTTTTAATTAGTTATTTAATTTGCTGTAAAATTTGGTGGAGAAGGAGAGGGAGAGGGAGAGGGAGAGGAGAGGGAGAGGAGAGGGAGAGGGAGAGGGAGAGGGAGAGGGAGAGGGAGAGGGAGAGGGAGAGGGAGGGAGAGGAGAGGAGAGGAGAGGGAGAGGGAGAGGGAGAGGGAGAGGGAGAGGGAGAGGGGAGGGAGAGGGAGAGGAGAGGGAGAGGAGAGGGAGAGGGAGAGGGAGAGGGAGAGAGAGGAGAGGGAGAGGAGAGGGAGAGGAGAGGGAGAGGGAGAGGGAGAGGGAGAGGAGAGGAGAGGGAGGGGAGAGGGAGAGGAGAGGGAGAGGAGAGGGAGAGGGAGGGAGGGAGAGGAGGAGAAGGAGAGGAGAGGAGAAGGAGCAGGCCTGATGAGTGGCCCGAGTAAAACTTAAGGAATTTAAAAGTAAGTATAATTTTAGACATTATTGTGAAATGGACAGTTGATTGTCGTACAAATCTGCCAGTGTTAGTATTGCAAATTTTGATGAGACCATATGGACAATCAATTCCCATCACTATTTTCTTTGTATCTTTAGGATAGCATAGTAGGGGAAACGCAGATAAGCTAGTTTTCTTTTGTGTGTTGCTACTGCAGGAGTTATTGTACAATTAATATTGAACAGTTGTGATATTCGACTTATTTCTTTATTTCAACTATAATGGTACTTACCCCACAATTTTACTGTGAGACTTAAAGCAAGATGTCAGTTTATCTAGTACAAATTAACAGTGCTTTATTAGACGTTTTTTACGTGTAAAGCTACACAAAAGGTCGCTCAGTTTAACTTAATAAAGCTTTTGATATTTTTCTATGTTCATAACGATTGTTTATTTGGGAACAGACCGACTATAAAGCTAATGGCTTATATTTCATTAGTTTAATTGAATATACTGTATTAACCTTACCTGCAGAGGTTGCTTATCGCAATATTTCTCTCTATTTATTTCTTTTTTTATATTCAAATAAAAATAAAAGTTTCAGATTTGATTTAAAGCGATTTATACATGAGAACATTTAAGTATATAGTAATGATAATAAAAATTTCAAACAGTATTTGAGAGAAAATATAATTTACGAAGGACTCATAGATTGTTACGTTAGTGATTTTGTGGTTAAAATTTTATACACTTAATTATAGTTTTTCCAAATTGGGTGCTATGTATCTATTTCAGAAATTTATGACAATTATAATTATTAGTTCGTATTTATACGAGGGTAAATTTGAAAGTACACAAAAACGTCTGGCCTCCTTAATACTATCGGTATATAGGGTGCAATTAATAACTTATGTGCTTCAAAATTTCCTTAAGCTTTGGTCCATATTGTTTTTAATTGTAGTCTAGGAATTTCTGGTGACGTGTTTGTGTTTGTTGTTTTGGATTAAGATAAATTTATTAAGATTATTGGGACTAAATTTAACGTACTCTTTTAAAATCAGAGGGTATTGCACGCATTGGATCTTTGAGATTGAAATAATCTTATTTAGTGGACTACAATTCTATCTTCCACAGTCAGACAGGATTTATCTAAGAACTGACCTAAGACTATTTTCTCAGATTGAATGTTGTTATTTATTGTTCATGGTAAGTACGGTGTTTGAATGTAAATTTCAGTCATGTTACGGCTTATCTTTAACCCTCCCATCTATATTGCAGTTGGCATACCCGCTTACCTTGGTAAGATTTTACAATGTGGTTTGATTGTGTACCAATAATAGTAAGAAAATAATAAGCAATAAGGGTCACTATTAAAGTTTTTAAGCTTTAATTGATTTTAATTAATAAATGTCTCTTTCATATTGTCATACTATTCCAAAAAGTGTAAGAATGTTCGCATTTCTATGTTTTGGTCCCAGTATTCAATGGTGAAACGCGATATTGAGTAATTGAATCGTTTTTGATGTATTTCACGTTTCCCAGGTTGCATTTATATTTGGAGTAGCTGGTACATTGCAATTAATTAATGCAATTAGCGATTAGATTTAAACATTAAACTAGGTCGTTTTATTAATTAACGGTTAATATCCTGTCCCGAGTGAGGTAATACTGCGTCTAAGCACATAAATGTAAAATTATTTCTTATCTATAAAGTCAGTTATTCTTATAGTGGATAATTCGTAAAAAAATTAATTTAGTGGACTCGGGAAACTAATACTTATTAATTTACTTTATTACAAAGTGTAACGGTAAAGTAATACGCAACCCAAACTTTGTAAATGTGATTTTTAATCCCTGTAAGATTAAACAGTATAGACAACAAAGAGGAAAGTACATCTTTAGTAGCTTATGCCAAGGAACAAGCATTCAAATGGTTAACAGGTACTTTAGCCCTATCATATGGTACACAAAATGTTGGAAAATTGCCCGACCATATTGCAGTGGGTGATGCTTCGTCATAAAATTAAAACTATAAATTAAAATTATGTAAATAGTGCTATTTAACGTTGTGTGTGTTTTTGTTTATACATTAGCGAAAGCGTTGCGATTTTATAATAGAACATAATTAACGGCTGTCAAAAAGGCATTAGACTGCAGTCTTAACATAACATAACCTTCACGCCATTCCCTTGCGGGGTAGTCAAAACAATACCTGCCTCTTATTTATTTTTCATTCATAATCCTTCTCCATGCTTTCCTATCTGTGCATACCTCCCTAGCTTCCGCAAGATTCATAAATTGTCTCTGACATGTCCTTTTATTTTTGAAACTCCTTATCTTTCTTTCTTTTATCACACATTCTACTACATTCAGCTAAGCTTTACCTCTAATCTCAACCATATATATTTGCTTCGTTAATCTTGCGTTGTTCATTGTCTCAATGTGACCAAACCAACGTAGTGCACTACTTTTATACCTATCCATCATTGTCTTTTCCTCACCACACCCTCATTGTACACTAATTCTTTATCTTATCCCTTGTCGTTTTACCACATACGCTTCTCAGGAATCTCTCACCCACGGCATTTATTCCTCTTTCGTGCAGAAAAGTAAATGTTTGGCAACACGTGTAATGCAATAAAAATTTTTTTGCACGAGTTGCATGCAATACTTTTTCTATGTTCACTAAAGAAACGGTTTTACTAAGTGCTCTTAAATGTCGGCAAATAAAAAATATTTTATACTAATGTACCATTTAATTATGATTTATTATCATTGTGCTGGATGTATATTTCATTTGCTAGTACCCTGATTTCTGGTGGGGTGTAACAAAAGGTCTTCATTGGAACTGTTATTCATGCTTTCACTAAATTTCTCATTTTAAGCTATAAGAATTTTTATATTTGCACTTAAACTTTACTTAAACTGACAAACCAGAATCATTTTTAATGGGTACTTGTATCCGGCTTCTGGTAAAAAAAAACAAAATATAGCGACAGAGTGCGCAGGAAACAATCTTCCTACACTAGTTCGTAACAAAATCTTCGGCTTCTGTGGTTCTTCGAGACGTCCTGTAGCACTCGCTTTTCGTGTACGGTCCTCTTCCTTTCATGCACGAACACAGTCTGCCACAGTGTTTAAACTCCGTTGCGTTCTAACGGCTATATCTCTCATAGACAAACCTGCCTCTCGTAAGCCCACAATTTAACCCCTATCAAACTTGCTTAACTGCTGAAAATTTTGGCGTCTTCGTACTCGAGGCATCGTGATTCAATTAAACACGTTTTTTGTAATGTGTTTTACACGTCCTAAATGACAACTGTAGCTACAAATGATTTTAAGGCTACGTCATCGTAAATGCTTTTGAAAGAGGTTAACGCTAAAAAATGTATTATTTTTTATCTTAACATAAAAATATTACTAAGAATTTTTACAAAATATTCATTATTACTGGCCACTGGGTATTCCTCTTTTGCCACTTAGTGTATATATATGTATATATATATATATATATATATATATATATATATATATATATATATATATATATATATATGTAATGTATGCATGTATACTGGAAATCCGTGATTGTGGCTGAAGGATCTTGGGAAGATTAAGCAGGCCCGCCCTCCTTGGGGAGGGAATGAAATATGTGGCCTTTTCCTTTTTCCTTTTCCGTGTTTAAAACATACTTTTAATAAAACAAATTTTTTATAAAACAACATACTTCTCTTATTTTGCTAAATTCTGATAAAGGTAAATGAATCGTTTTAAAGAATAAAACCATTATTCAGAACTTGTTTATAACCATCTCAAAGATGAAACTTATTATGAAGAATTAAGCAGTGTTACGTGCCAATTTTTGGCTATTGCTACCTTAATGAAAGTTTTTGGGTTCGTGTTAATATTTACAAATGTAGTTACGTTATTTGACTATATTTAGTCATATAGTAGTATTTATTATTCCAATAATTAAATTTTAGTGGATATTTTGATATTTTCTCCTTAGCGTATATAATTACGAATACCAGTTATATATATATATATATATATATATATATATATATATATATATATTATATATATATATATATATATATATATATATATATATATATATATATATATATATTTATCGTCTATAATCTGTACTTAGCGACATCCATTTTTATTTTATGCG
>JARFJB010001138.1:1540000-1545000 GCA_036346205.1 Vesta saturnalis | reverse complement strand
CCAAGTGTAGATACCATCAAACGAACCGTAAGAAGTATTAGGCAAAAAAAAGATGACGGCCCTGCTATTCCGGGGCATCGTAGTGAAATTATATTTCCCGAAAACTACAAAATGTCCTTGAACGGAGAAGAATTTTTGTTATTTGACTCCGGATACGGCGACGAGAATAGAATGTTAATTTTTTGCACTAGGCGTAATCTTCAACTTTTGGCACGGAGTGAGAATTGGTACGCTGATGGCTCGTTCAAAACCGTTCCGCATTTATTTTACCAAATTTTTACGCTTCATGGCTTTAAAAACAACCTTTCATTGCCTTTAGTCTGTGCTTTGCTAACGAACAAAAGCGAAATAACGTACGCTACTTTCTTCAGAAAAATTAAAGAGTTGCAACCATCTGTATCACCTGCTACTATAACAACAAACTTTGAGAAGGCAATGATAAACGCTGTGAAAACAGAATTTCCACACATTAGACATCAAGGTTGCTTTTTCCATTTCTGCCAAAGTATTTTCAGAAATATTCAAACCAAAGGTTTAAAACAGCGCTACGAGACGGACGCTGATTTTGCTTCAAATCTTCGTTTTCTCTCTGCCTTGGAATTTGTTCCGGTCGTCTCCGTTGTTCAAGTATTCGAAGAAATGTGCGACAATAATATATTTCCACCCGAAGCGCAAGACGTCGTCGATTATTTCGAAGACACGTGGATAGGCCGTCCGAATAGGCGTCAGCAGCGAAGACTACCGCACTTTGATCATGCCGTGTGGAATTGTTACGAAGCAGTTTTGCAAGGATTGCCTAAAATCAACAATTCGGTCGAAGGATGGTATATGGCATTTGAGCAACAAGTTTCAGCACACCATCCAAATATATGGAAATTCATCTCGGCTATTAAACGAGAACAAAGCTTAAATGAACTACGCATTGAGCAGTGTTTAAGTAGAGAAAAACCTCCAAGGCCTAAAACAAAATACCGTGACTGCGCTCAACGGCTACAAAGAGTAGTAGGACATATCACAATGTAGATATGAATATTTTCGATTACCTGCGTGGAATCGCTCACAACACCACTCTCTAAACATAAACACATTTCAGTATCTCTTCAGATTAGAAAACTAAAAAAAAAAGGAAGACTATAGTAAGCCGACCTCCACGTGGTATCTCCTGGGTAACGCTAATAGGCTATCTTCAAATAATAAAAATAAATCTGTTTTCCGGTGGTGAATTGCTGGCGGTTAATTGTTGGAGCGCTGAATTGCGTAGGCTTTGAATTGCTGGCGATGAACTGCTGGCGGTGAATTGCTGGCGGTGAATTTTCCGGACACCCTCTGGATTGAATGTATTTGACGGATACTACGACAATATATAAAGTAACAGTGATTTATTTTTATTAATCCCGTTGCTAATAACAATAACAGTGATTAGTGAAAATTAGTGTGCAATGTATGCTGTTAGTATTGTCTGCCGATACATATAACGACTATATTATACTATAGTCGTGTACAAAGACTATTTTTTATTCTATTTCATTTCTGATATAATTTTTATTTGTTAGAACATTACTTACAAACAAATCCTGGGTACTCAATGGATCAACTGCTTCTCCAGTTGTTGCTTAATATATCATGTATTGATGATCGTATTAAGAAATTTAATTTGCAAATTGCTTTTTTAAAAAAATATGTTGATGGTTTAATAAAAAAGAGGTTAATAGTGAAATTCCTTTCCTGGATACCTTACTGGTCTAAATGATTAAAATATAATAATATTAGATTGGTATATAAAACCAACGATTTCGGATAGATACATAAAATATTACTCATCATATCCATATAAAATGAAAATTAACCTACTATTTGCTTTGAAAAATAGAATACCTAAATTGGTCATTCTTCATTAATAAATGATAAACTTAAAAAACTTCATAATATATTATCCAACAATTCTTACGCTACTTCGTTGCTTGCTAAAGTACTTTTTAACACTAGAACCACCAAGGGAACAAATTTGTCACTTTTGTAATTTCATGTCGCTGTAGGATGATGTGGTTCCTCGACTTTTATTTATTTAAGGCATAGAGTATATTCTACAAACCGCCCTTTTCTTGGGCTTCTACATATTTTTTAAAAGCCGTTTTACGTAGAACCGCCGTGGGGCCATATTTGTCTCCTACTTTCTGAACATTGTATAAACGAGTAAAACGCATGTTTTTTTGGGTTAGGTGTTTGTTTGTTGAAGCTAGAAAGTCACAAAATATTTGTTGTGCGTGTGTTTTGTTGGTGATGGCAAGTAAGCGAGGATTGACAGAGCTTGAGGTGCTTCAAGATTTACCAGAAATCCATTCAGATGACTCGCCTACATTCAAATAATTGCCGCGGACTTTGGTTATGAACCCCATAATTCTTCTGATACTTTGAATGATTCCGTTCGTGAGCAATGCAAATAATATATTATATATATATATATATATATATATATATATATATATATATATATATATACATTTGTATCGATCACAAGGTTTCTTGTTTACAGAAGTTTCACTAAATAGTTCTACACATTGTCGGTCCGCTGATACGAGACGACCTAACATAAACCACCGTGAGATTGCTGCAGCAATCCCAGTGCTTCATGCCAGCTCAACCTACTAACACTTCACAGGTTGTAAATGGAAGGAAACGCAAGAGAACTCAGTGTTCAGGTTTGAATTACGGGAACAAAATTTTAGCACCTGATGGAACTGGGTGGACCGTGGTAACAGTCGGAGACACCACAGCGGTAAAATGAGCGCAGCAAAATATTTTTCGGGAAATACCAGGTCCATCAGGCTTTGCTAGGGAAAGTATAGCCGAAGATAAGTTGTCAAGTGCCCGGCTTTTGGTTATTGATGACAGTATTATAAAACATTAAAAAATGCACTGAAGAAGAAGCTAGAAGACGTCAGGTGGTCGTTGACTGGTTCGTATCTCTTCAAGAATGGAAAGCATTTATAGCGATTTTATATGTACTTAGGGCAACTGGAGCCAAAGGTCTCGAATTAGAATCGTTATGGTCTAAGAAATGGGGTTTACCTTTCGTGGGTTTTCGAGAGATTATGATTTGATCAAAAAAGTAATCGATCAGCACGTTTGCAAACTGAGAAGTTTGAACTTATGTCATATATTTGGGATACTTTCATTAAAAACTGCCAAAAGTACTATAAACCAGGACCATATATTTCAACAGACGAGTAGCTATTTCTAACTAAAGCAAGGTGCAGATTTGTGCAGTTTATGGGATCTAAACCAGATAAATATGGGTAAAAATTCTGGCTTCTATTTAAGAAAATATGATCAAAGGCCTACAAACCAGCGCCTAGGAGACCAAGAGGCAATGATTTAGATGCAGACATACCTAAACAAAGGTCGTAACGTTACATGAGATAATTTCTTGACATCCCTTGCCTTGGCTGAGAATCTGGACACGAAACGTACAAGTATAGTGGGAGCAGTGAATCGTGCAAGAAGAAAGATAACTACGAAAATTAAAACGGCACGCGATGAACTCAACTCAAAAGGAAATACCTCACTTACCGTGTATCAAGGGAAGCCCACAAAGAACGTTATTCTGATGAGCACAATGCACCCTGTGGTTCAGATTGGCACAGATACAAAGAAGAAACCGGACACGATCAAATTCTATAAACAAAGTATATATGGAGTAGGTCAAGATGTGTAGAAAATATTCTGTAAAAACGGTATCACGAATGTGGCCAGTACATACATTTTATAATATACTCGATATTGCTGGGACAAATGCATGGGTGACGGGAAAGAACAGTTCACGAAGACAATTTCTGTTATGTTTAGCCGAAGAACTTGCTTTCGATGATTGATGCACAAACTGAAGAGCAAGACACACGAGACGAAGTAATGACCGCGCGACGCAAGTGTCAAGTTAGAGTATCGTGCAAGACAAATAAATGAAATAAAATGTGAACAAAATGCAGGAAAGTTACTTGCAAAAAATGTACCGGAAGAGAAAAAGTAAAAGTAATTTGTGCCAACTGCTTGAACGGCATGCAATAATTTTTCGATCGTTCACGAAGCTTTGTTGAATTTTAGTTTAGTTTAAATTTAGTTTAGTTGAATACAAAATGAAATCTTCTTTATGCTTTATTTTAATTATTGTTGATTTTTTTTAGAATTCAGTTTATAAAAATTTAAAAACTTATTTTGTAAAAAAAACTATCTAGATACTTACAGGAAACATCTTTAATAAAGCTTTTCGCAAAATTGTAGAAAATAATCATTATAAATTGATCGAAAATCACTAAAAGGACCTAAAATACTGTCAATCCACATTTTGCCACATTGCAGTCGATGTTTGACATAGGGTTTGTCCCCTCAGCGGTTCCAGCGTGCGGTAAAGTTGGGCGGTTCTAGCGTGGGGTAAAGTTCGGCGGTTCTAGCGTGGGGTAAAGTTGGGCGGTTGTAGTTACACCGAATTGTAATAATTCTTTTAATGTGTAGACTAATTTAAATGATAACAATACCAAATTGTACTTCAGATCAGTGCCATGTATAAATGAACAAAATTTAAAAATAGCGCAAAACCGTTAAAAATCCTTTATACAAAATTAATAGATAAAGATTCAGTATTATTTTCTTTAATGTTGAATGCTATACTCCTTATCTTGGTTACAATCAATAAACATTACAATGGTCAAACTAAAAATCTAATAGAACAAAGACTGGCTAAGCATAAAAGTGGCTGTAATTTACGTAGAGAAAATTCCTGTGCTTTAACAGAACAGAATGCCATTGTAAATAAACGTTTGGTTGATAGTAGAAATTCAAAAAGAAAAATATATGTTAATAAAAAATCTGATATTGTTAATTTAAGCAATTTTAATTCTTTTTTAATTTCTAATTAAAATGTTTAATACTAAATTATTCAACCAGGCGAAATTCAATGTCAATTTTTAATTTTCAATTTAATGACATCATTTCAAATTTTGTAA
>JARFJB010001138.1:1500000-1532500 GCA_036346205.1 Vesta saturnalis | reverse complement strand
CTAGCTTTTTCATGATCAGATTTTCATACGACTAGTAATATTTAAAAAAATGGAGTATTGGCCACCGTGAGTAAGGATCAGCTAACAGAAATTCGTCTCCAACAATGAAAGCACCCGTACAACGTGCATCGACCATTTCAAATGCAAATTTTGATCGAATATTTTCCACAAAGAATAGGCGCGGTCAACAACACTTATTTTGACAGAGACAAAATGAGCAGAGTATGATAAGCTAAACCTGTATCTTCAACTCTAGCAGGTAGAAGGTAGTATTTGTTCAGTGTTAGACCAACGGTAGCATTTCAGCATTTAGTGAGCTACATTTTAGATAATACCGTATACATGTTAAGAAAAAATGAGGTATACTTTAAGATATTTTAAATAAAAACACAAGTGTGATTACTCTATATGCCAAGAGTGATATCAAAACGTAAATTAGAAATAATTTGGGCAAGGGTAGCTATTTGTACCTACTAAGGAAACGATACCACACATTTAATTATTTAATTATTTAGATATTAGGTGATAGTATACATCTCAAATGAGAATGAATCGTATTTTCACGTTCCCTACACAAAGGGTATTAGTAGGAGAGCTAAATTTGTTGCAAAAAGTTCCACTCGTGGTCTGGCTATGGTTAATCAAACGAGTACTACTGCTATAATTAGTCTCACAAGTACAACCACTGTGGTATCTCAAGGGTTGTGGAGTAGTATCAGGGACATTTACTAGCAAAGTAAAAAGTTTAGTCACTTCACTTTGAAGGCTAATTTTACAAAATTGGTGGGGCAATTTGCCCAAAATTTTTGCTATTTAACAATTGATATATTGTTGTTAAAATATGTAAATGTAAAGGCTCAACTTTAAACCTTCATAAATATTTTATTTTCCATATAATAAAATATGGGATGCAGGTAGTTCGATTCTTTCTAAACCTATTACTAAAAAGGAATTGTGACCAATTTGCTTGTAAATAGCCCAAACAGGCAAACATAACCAATTCCCACTACGTGAAGTAAGTACACTTTTTTTTGTCACAACATTAAGGAATTGCCTAAATAACATAAATGTAAAAATTGTACGATTATGCGATTTTGAAAAATGAGCTGTTATTGAATAAGGATGGCAAACCGCAATCGTTTTTACTCTAGGATTTAAGTCATATTATTTGTTAATTATCCGAAATATTATGTTAAGTGAGGACATAAAAATCTGAACCGAGAGGGTATTATTTAGCGTATATATATATATATATATATATATATATATATATATATATATATATATATATATATATATATATATATATATATATATATATATATTTTAAATAAGACAATTTTTCTTTAAAACTTGTGTAAATAAACGTAAAATTAATTCAACGTTTCGGGAACGTCCTTTGTTCCCTTTGTCAAGAATTTATTTGACAATTACAGAAATTGAAATAAGGTAACTATTTTAACAAGTACAAAATATGAAACAAGGTAACTAATTTAATTTTAATCTGGACGAGTGTGTTTGACTTCGGGTAGTTGGTCTAGTATGTGATGTAGAAGATGCAGAAGTGGGGACGCCTTGAATATTTGCAGCATAAGTGTTAGAAATTGCTGGAAGATTTGGAGTTGGTTGAAATGTAGAATCAACTTGTTTAATGATATTCTTCCAAATTTGTGGCATTCTAGAAGTGTCATCTCGTTTATTGAGGGCGTTTGGTCTTCTTCAATTTCAACTGCTTCTCTAATAATTCTTGCTTGTAAGGTATATAGAGGTGCAATTAAACGGATATTGTTGGTATTAATTTGGTGTCCTGTATCTAAATGATGTGTAGCTAAAGACGATGAAGGATTGTGCTGTTTAATTGCTAGTTGGTGTTCATCGGCTCTCGCATATAATATTCTGTTAGTTTGTCCTATATAAGTTCTTCGACAGTTGTTGCACGGTATCTCATACACTCCTTGGCTTTCATTAGGAACTTTGTCTTTGGGGTTTCTTAAAAGTTGGGACAAAGTTGAATGTGGTTTGAGTACCGGTCTGAAGTCGTTTTGGGAAATTTCTTTGCTATTTTGTCTGTAATTCCTTTATATATGGTAGAATAACAGGAATCTTCGTTCATTGTTTGACAACTTATTATTTCTTGGTCTTCTTATTTCGTTGGTAATTTTCAATACTTCTTGATCTTTGTATCCATTTTGAACTAGTATTTTATTAATAGTCTTCATCTCTTCCGTTCTAGAATTTTGGTCAGATAAGTGGTAAGAGCGGTATATCAAGGATTTCATAACGCTACGTAATTGACCAGGATGGTGATGCGAGAGAGAGTTCAAGTATCTATTCGTATGTGTTGGTTTTCGATAAACTTTGTGTGTAAATTTACCATTAGGAAGTCTTGTTATTAGGGTGTCCAAAAAAGGGAGTGAATTATTTTCTTCAACTTCCATAGTAAATTTAATGTTGTCGTGAATGTTGTTAATATGTCCTAGAAAATGGTTCAAGTTTCCTTTTCCATGGGGCCAAACTACAAATGTGTCGTCAACATAACGAAACCAACATTTAGGTTTTAAATCTGCAGAATTTAAAGCAATGGTTTCAAAATGTTCCATATATACATTCGCAAAAGCTGGAGAGAGTGGCGAGCCCATAGGTGTTTCTTGAATTTACTTGTAGAATTGTCCTTTGTATGTAAAATAGGTTGAGTGCATGCAGTGGTTTATCAATTTGAGTCTTGGTTTATTGAGTGTTTTCTTCTAGAATTTTCATCGTGTCTTCAATAGGTATTTTGGTGAAAAGTGACGTTATGTCGAAGCTAACTAAAATGTCATTTGGAGCCAAGGGTACAATTTTGAGTTTGTGTAGAAAATCATAAGAGTTTTTGATGTAGGATACAGCATTTTCACAAATCGGTTGAATAACTTTGGCTAGATAACGAGCAAGGTCATGAGTCGGAGAATTGAATGCACTGACGATAGGGCGTAATGGCCAGTTTTCCTTATGTATTTTTGGGAGTCCGTATATTTTGGGGATTCTTGAACTCTTCTCTCTTGGAATTAGTCTCTGTTTTGTTTCTTTGTCTAATTTTGTAGAATTAATGATAGATTAGGTAGTATTAATATTTGGTCGTCATTTTTCATTTGGTTTAACATTTGGAGGTCTTGTTTGGTGATATTTTGTTTGGGAAGTTTGCAGTTCTGAAGAATGTGTGCTACGTTGAGTCTAATTTCGTCAGCTACCGTAGATTCTGTATCTTTTAAGGCGTATTCTACGTTGGTGATGATGTTTTCTACGGGAATCCGTTTAGGAGTTATGGCAAAATTAAACCCTTTACCTAAAACATTTAGAATATTATTATCAAGTTCTTTGTCACTTAAATTGTGTACTGTCCTTAACGGTTCTACATTATTTGCCTGCGATGTATGAGACAGACGTTTAAATTTTTGTTTCTGTCGGTTAGTTTTTATCATCAAGGACGATTCTACAGTAATTTCAATGAGACGATCCACCGTATCGAATATGAAAGGGTGTATTTTGATAGCATGTAAAGTTTGGAATGTGTCATAAAGGGTACGGTTGAGATAGTCAAGTTTAGCCCTTTCATTGGCAATCGCTTTTCTTAAAAGGGCAAGGCTTGTTTTGAATAAAATCTTATAAGAACCATTAATGTCTGGTCTTGGTTTCAATTTAAATCCCTTGGGTATTATTTTATTGTCACGACAACGCTTTAAAAAAGTTAAATTAGTAAGTGTTTCACATTTTTTGATACGTAGCTTTCTGTGAATCCTGATGGTATTCAAAGTTTCTTCTCCGTATTGGAATATTATGTTTCTATTTAGATTTCCACAAGTATTCATGTTTAAATAAGACAATTTTTCTTTAAAACTTGTGTAAATAAACGTAAAAATTAATTCAACGTTTCGGGAATGTCCTTTGTTCTTTTGAAACCATTGCTTTAAATTCTGCAGATTTAAAACCTAAATGTTGGTTTCGTTATGTTGACGACACATTTGTAGTTTGGCCCCATGGAAAAGGAAACTTGAACCATTTTCTAGGACATATTAACAACATTCACGACAACATTAAATTTACTATGGAAGTTGAAGAAAATAATTCACTCCCTTTTTTGGACACCCTAATAACAAGACTTCCTAATGGTAAATTTACACACAAAGTTTATCAAAAACCAACACATACGAATAGATACTTGAACTCTCTCTCGCATCACCATCCTAGTCAATTACGTAGCGTTATGAAATCCTTGATATACCGCTCTTACCACTTATCTGACCAAAATTCTAGAACGGAAGAGATGAAGACTATTAATAAAATACTAGTTCAAAATGGATACAAAGATCAAGAAATATTGAAAATTACCAACGAAATAAGAAGACCAAGAAATAATAAGTTGTCAAACAATGAACGAAAGATTCCTGTTATTCTACCTTATATAAAGGGAATTACAGACAGAATAGCAAAGAAATTTCCCAAAAACGACTTCAGACCGGTATTCAAACCACATTCAACTTTGTCCCAACTTTTAAGAAACCCCAAAGACAAAGTTCCTAATGAAAGCCAAGGTGTGTATGAGATACCGTGCAACAACTGTCGAAGAACTTATATAGGACAAACTAACAGAATATTATATGTGAGAACCGATGAACACCAACTAGCAATTAAACAGCACAATCCTTCATCGTCTTTAGCTACACATCATTTAGATACAGGACACCAAATTAATACCAACAATATCCGTTTAATTGCACCTCTATATACCTTACAAGCAAGAATTATTAGAGAAGCAGTTGAAATTGAAAGAAGACCAAACGCCCTCAATAAACGAGATGACACTTCTAGAATGCCACAAATTTGGAAGAATATCATTAAACAAGTTGATTCTACATTTCAACCAACTCCAAATCTTCCAGCAATTTCTAACACTTATGCTGCAAATATTCAAGGCGTCCCCACTTCTGCATCTTCTACATCACATACTAGACCAACTACCCGAAGTCAAACACACTCGTCCAGATTAAAATTAAATTAGTTACCTTGTTTCATATTTTGTACTTGTTAAAAATAGTTACCTTATTTCAATTTCTGTAATTGTCAAATAAATTCTTGACAAAGGGAACAAAGGACGTTCCCGAAACGTTGAATTAATTTTTACGTTTATTTACACAAGTTTTAAAGAAAAATTGTCTTATTTAAACATGAATACTTGTGAAATCTAAATAGAAACATATATATATATATATATATATATATATATATATATATATATATATATATATATATATATGCAGGGTTTTCAAAGTTAAGTCGGCACTATTGCTACTTTCGTTATTATTGGTGATACGAAGTCGGTTAAATGGGCAAAGAAGTAGCATTTTTTCCGCTCGTTACGATGGTGAAATCAAAATAAAGATTGAACTTCGTGTTCGCGAGTTATGTCAAAAATTTCCATTTTTTTAAATGGCAAACCCAGTATGCAATATTCATAATCGATAGAAAATTAAATTCTGAACAAAAAAGTTCCTATGATATTGTTAAAAATGACAAAGTTATTGATCATTTATTGAATTCTTCAAGGTGGCTGGTATTACGTGAACAATATTTGTCATCAGAATTGATATGTCAAATTGAAGTTTGCTAATAAAGAGTTAAGAGTTTGTGTTTTTGAATAGAAAATGCCTTTCACCCATTCAGAAAAGTGTAATATGTTAGAATGTTACATCGTTTGTCAAGAAAACAGTTATCGAGCGCGTGAGCGTTACAGTGATTTGTTTCCTACGCGTCATTTGCCGGATAGTAGATACTTTTTGGTTTTGCATCGTAAATTTAGATCTAATTCGAGCGTGTTTAAGAAATCCAGATCTAATAAACAATGTATAATTAGTGAAGAAACTGAAATTAATGTGTTAGCTTATTTTGAAGCACATCCCAACAACTCAATTAATGATTTAGTGCAAGAAAATGGACTATGTTTTCGTTCCATCCACAATATTCTAAAAAAGTATAAGTTTGTGCCGTATAAGTTCCGACCTACACAGACACTAGTACCAGGAGATTAAGAAAGACGCGTTCAGTTTTGGTTTATTAATCAAATGAGAACCAATAATGATTTTTGGAGCTCAATTCTATGGAGTGACGAATCAACTTTTTCTAATAGGAGCATGTTCAACAGGAAAAACAGCCATTTTTGGAGTCGAGAAAATCCGATGCTCTACCGATCTTGTAACCCGCAGAGACGCTTCAGTGTTAATGTTTGGTGCGGTTTAATTGGCTTGATAATTGTTGGTCCAGTATTTTATCAGGGTGCGTTAACTGGTGAGCGGTACGCCGAAATGTTGACTGCCACACTCCAAGACTTCTTGGATGATGTAAATTTAATGGATAGGCAGAACATTTATTTCCAACAAGACGGAGCTCTTCCCCATAACGTTCGTCAGATAGATACAATATTAAACAATTTTTTTGATGACAGATATTTATCAACTAATGGGCCTATCCGTATGCCTCCTCGATCACCTGACATTACTCCAATGGATTTTTTCTTTTGGGGATATGTGAAGAGTGTGGTGTACAACAGGCGATATGATAACCTTGAGGATCTCCAGCAAAGCATCGTTCACGCCATCAATAATATTGATGGTAGATCCATTGCTAAGGCTACTAAAAGTGTCTACAAGCGGGCCCAGAAATGCTTGGAGCAAGAGGGTGATGTTTTCGAACACCTAATTTGAGTTTTGTTTTGTTTTGTTGTTCCTTATTATTAGTAACACTTAGAATAAAGAATCCTGTTTCAATTGTCTGACATTCTTTTCATTTTCTGCTCTATGATAATACAGAAGAATAGTAGACACAGCCACCTTGATGAATTTGGTAAATGATCAATAACTTTGTCATTTTTGCAATTAGGGTGAAATGTCATAGGAACTTATTCGTTCAGAATTTAATTTTCTATCGATTAAGGATATTGCATTTAAAAATGGACATTTTGACATAACTCGCGAACACGATGTTCAATTTTCATTTTGATTTCACCATTGTAACGAGCGGAAAAATGCTACTTCTTTGCCCATTTAACCGACTTTGTAGCACCAATAATAACGAAGATAGTAATAGTGCCGACCTAATTTTGAAAACCCTGTATATATATATATATATATATATATATATATATATATATATATATATATATATATATATATATGGCTTCCAGTAGCCCACTGTGAATTTAATCCAATTGAAGTGACATGGGCTTATGTCGAACGAGTTACAAAGGAAAACACAATGTTCAAAATAAAGGACGTTTCGGAATTTTGCAAGTTAGTATTACAAAACTGTGCCAAATATCCTTTGGAGTAATTGTGTCGATCATGCCAAGAAAGCCTAAGATGGGTACAGAGAAAAGGAAAATTTAGCAGAAGTCGGCATAGAATCATGAGTTATAAATTTAGGCGACGCAACGATGATGATGATAACGATTTTGAGGACATTGAGGACGATAGTAAAGTAGATAGCGATGATTGCATATACACGTATTTATTATGTAATTTGAAAAAAATAGTTTGCATTAATGCAGAAACTATTTTGTCGCACTATATAAATTGCGATTTTCCTGTAGAGGCGACACAAGGTCGCGCATTGAATTTTTTTCCTCCGTTACAGTTAGACGTTATCCTGGTACAACGAAATATTTAATTCTATCCGTTGGTTAGCAATTATCTAAATTAAGAAAAAGTCTATCTTTCCGTATTTATTGGTTTTAATGTATAACATCCTGTAAAAATATTGCGTATAACACTTAGGGAAGTAAACAAGCGTGGCATTTTTCCTTTATTACACGGTTTGTAAATAATAGAAACTGATGAAATCAGCATCAATGTTTAAGCAAATGTGCACCTTGGCACACACCTAAAAATGACGGCAATCCATTAAGTAGTGTTTTAATTGTTAATTCAGAAAGATTGGTATTTCGCGAAGGGTGGTTAAAAAATGGTGTTTTCTCGAATATATTTCGCTCTAGTACTTTGCTAAATGTAAAAAAAATATCAAATTAAGTTATACACAGATGTAAATGTCGATTATGATGCAAATCGTTTGATTAAAATCGGCCTAATGGTTTTTGAAATATAAACGTCAGGTGACTACACTTTTTACTTTGATAGTAATCCAGTTAGAGCTCACGTCACCAGGAAGATTAGCTACTTTTTAAGCCCAACCTCGCTATTGTACACATATAATTTTAAAACTATAATATGTAGTCTAACAAAAACAGGCAAAGTTAGCGCCGTCATGAACACTTGCTGCTGCCCAACTACACCCCTTGCTTTTGTAATGTGTTATCGAAAACCATGCAATAGTAGAATTTTGTATGAATGCAATGCATGTATTAACATTTCTGGTGTTGAACTACACACAACCCTCCAACCTAATAAGTGGAAATTAGAAGAAATGAAGTAATTTTAATAATAACTTTTTTTAGGATAACTATGAATTCCCTTTTTTAATTCGTTCATAACGAAAATAGGGAACACTGTAAAAACAAAAATAATAATCAAATAGACGTTTAACACTTCATGTCATCTAAATGATACCTTTTTAAATTTTATTTAATTAGTTTTTAGACTTATTTGGTTTTGTACTAAGAAACTTTATAAAGAAAAGTTACGTAAAATTAAATTTTCTTAAAAAAATGAAATATTCCTACAAAGTTCATTAACACTTAAATTCTGCCTTAAAAACACTTTTGTCGCTAAACCATGCAACATTTCAAAACATTGCGTAGAACGTAATTAATCGATATGTTAAAGGTGTATACGTCGGTAGTTTAGATATTTGAAATATACATATGTCAGAAATATTTGAATAAAAATAAAAACTGCTGGATTTCTCCCAAAATCTAATCAGCTCCAGAAAAAATAAAATCAAGCTAAAATACAAAATTTCAAGCATGCACGCACGCACACACATATGCACGTTAGCACGTGCAAACGCTCGTATTACGCCCACATGACGGCCGATCTCGATGAAACCTTGTCAAACGTCGTAAAATGACCAAATCAGTCGATTTAGCGATGAAAAAATGTTGATTGCATAACCTTCGATACCTACATATGTATATGTAGATTGCAAGATAAAAGGTAGAGAGACAAGTCGGGTTCCCACACAGATCTCAAAATTACATAAGTGAGAGAAAGGGAATGACAGATACGAAATTACATGAAAGTATTGGTATTACACTTTTCGCTCCCATTTTCATTACTAACCAGAAATTGTAATCAACAACACCTATACTAATGTGTGCAGTAGAGGGACAACACAAATTACACTCCAGTCAAAGGTATCCGTTTAAATTGCGTAAGACTGAGAGAGAGAGATACGATGATATTGTGTCTAGTTGAATTTTAGCTACACAGGGTCAGATAAAGAGTTCTTAAATTTACAACACATTTTAAAATGAAGCACTGGGATTTTTAGTTGTTAGAAGTGCCACCGTCAACCACAATAATGCGGAAGTTATTATCGACTAGTGTTCCTAGTTAAAGACCATTACTTTCAAAATCACACGTGGGGTTTTTGAATTACAACTAAGATTAACGTAGTGCTAGTGATATTTTAGCTAGATTTTTTTTCTTAAAATTGTAATGTAATAGTCAGCAAAGTGGATCAGGATTATATATAAAGGTAGAAAAGCAGAGAATGCTATTGTCATATGAATCAAGTTTCACCTCACCAAAAATCTAATTATTAGTAATATAAATCAATAATTTCGTTTCTTTTGACTTCTAACTGATTGAAGTTTCAAGCAACGTCATACACTTTGAAATTTGTAAAGTTTATGTATATATATATATATATATATATATATATATATATATATATATATATATATACACACACAGTGTGATCCAAAGTAGAGGGACCATTCAATAACTTATTTATTTTACGATATATAAAAAAAAAGTTAAATTATCTTTTGTTTACGGCCATGTGCTACATTTAACAGGGCTATCAAATATTTTTTTTCATTCTCGGTTAAACCGGAAACGAACACAACTATTGTTTTTTAAATGACACCCTATATATTTTTTTAGACTATCTGATTCCTCATATATAAAATTTTATGGGTATTATATCAGAAAATTTTGTTGTAAATCGCAAAAAACTGTTTGAAGGCGGACAAGACTACTATTTAAAAAACAAAATAGTTATTGCCATGGAAAACGGAAACAACTGCTTTTATTATTAGTATTTATTAGAATAGTAAGAAATCTGGAAACGGATACATAAACAAAATACAAAATTCAACAAGTAATAAGCACGTATTTTTTAACTACAAAGATGGTATGCAGGAAAATTATTTTATAAATAGCCCAGAGGTGTAATATCAGGCGATCTTAGCGGCATTTCCACTGGTCCATGGTTGGCAATGAAACGCCCATTAAAGGTTTCGTTTAGATATTCACTAACAATGTTAACTAGTATGAGCTGGCGCTCCGTCCAACTGAAAGCACATACACGGTCAAAAGCTCAGTATTTAAAAAATGAAGAAATCTTCTTGTAGTGAGAGTTGCGTCATAAAAAAAGGTCCCAATAATCTGTCTCCTATTAAACCGCACCAAACGTTAGTACCCAAAATGGTTTGATGGTTTGTATTTAATGTCCAATGTGGGTTTTCGTCCGACCGGAAACGATTATTTTGTTTATTGATAACACCATTATTGGTGAATTTTGCTTCGTCGGTCCACAAAATTCTGTCTAAAATGCCTCGGTCATCTTCCAGTTGCTCCACTAACCGGCAGGAATCAGATAGTCTAAAAAAATATACAAGGTGTCATTTAAAAAACAATAGTTGTGTTCGTTTCCGGTTTAACCGAAAATGAAAAAAATATTTGATAGCCCTATTAAATGTAGCACATGGCCGCAAACAAAAAATAATTTAACTTTTTTTTTTATACATCGTAAAATAAAGAAGTTATTGAATGGTCCTCTACTTTGGATCACACTGTATATATATATATATATATATATATATATATATATATATATATATTATATGTATTTAGGTATATACAGGATGATTAACAAAAATATGCCAACCCAAACCTGTGTTTTTTCATTTTTGCATTTTTGGATTCACTGTTACATTTAGAATAAAAGTATAGAAATTTGTATCTGTATCACTAACCGTTTTGTAGGTATCGTCACTTTAGTACCAAAATAGAGTTAACTTTGGAACCACGATGCGAGCGTTGTCACTAAGGTTTTGTAGATCTGTTTATACCAACGACTATTAATACTAGTCTACTAACAAACTATACGGAATGATTAACTTACGCGAAATGTAATTTTTCTCAATTTTTTCATATGCAACACTGTAAATGGTTTCATTTTGAGATTCCCCCGTGAAAAGTAAATATTAATTGATGATAGGTTTCACAGCCATAAGACGGACCCTTCTTGAGATATTGACGCTTTATTTGAAAGTATTGTCATACAAATAAAACAAAATCCCGAGCAAATGAGAAAATACGAATGGCAATTAAGTTCATTAACTGATATGGAAACTTAATTAATAACTAAACAATAAAATAATTCTCTACACCTAAAAATAAGTTGAACAAGTAAACATAAACGAATAAAACCATAAATTCAAATTAAATGTTCAAAATTCTGACCACGCCTAGCTAAACACTTTACAATTCGCTCGGTAAACGAACGATTCACTCGCAACAACATTAGAGGTGAAATGGATTGAACCGCAGCTCTAATTGTATTTTTCATATCTTCGCTTGTGGTGGGAGGATGTTGGTAAACTTTTCTTTAACGTAGCCCCAAAGGAAGAAAAGGGGTGTAAGATGCAGTGATCTGGCTAGCCAGTTTTGCACACCACCTCGTCCTATCCACCTGATAATTTCTATCGAGATATTGCCTAACGTTGATTGCATAGTGTGGAGGGGCGCCATCCAGTTGAAACCACATCGTACGAATATTATCTACCTCGATATTTTCCAAAAGCTCGGGTAAATCATTTTCCAAAAACTGTAAATATCTTTCTCAAGTAAGACTCCCATCAAAGAAAAAGGGACCAACCACATTAAAATTTATTATACCACCCCACTCATTAACTGATCATCGATGCTGGTGATCAACAACTTTTAAGATGTGTGAATTAGTATCTGACTAGTGATATTTGTATTAATATTGCCATTATTGTGAAAAGTTGCCTCATCCGTAAATAGAATGTTATTAACAAAATTGGGTTCTTCATCGACTTTAGTAGTTACCATTGGCAGAGAGATTCACGATTTTGAAAATCTATTTCACTTAAAGCTTGGTATTGCTCGATATGATAAGGATGCAATTTGTTTTTTTTTAATAAAGCACCGAACTGTATTTCTATTTAGGTCTAGGTGTGTACTTAGATCTCTGGTACTAATTTGCGGATTTTCTATGAGATGCCTTAACTTGAAACTCAATTTCTTCATTTGGGCATGTTTTTGCGTGCTTAGAGAATTTATAAATTGTAAGCTACATTCATAAATGGTTCTTTGCGCAGCTGTCTTCTCTCTGGGTGTCGTTCACAGTACAAACGGGTAGCCAGCAAAGCATTTCTTTGAGCTTCGCCGTAAATAAAGATCATATCGACCATTTCTTCTTTGGAAAAATAAATTTTATGCAAAAATTGACAAAACGATAATCCAAAAACACACAAACTAATGGAACAATATTTTAATGATTGTACAAACGTCAAAACAATAGATGCAATTGTTCCTCTTTGTTACGATCGACTAGCCTACCTGATTTGTTTTGTTGAATTCTATTGTCATAGTAAATTTGTATTTTAGAATATTTTTATGTAAAAGCGTCAATATCTCAAAAAGGGTCCGTCTTATGGTGGCTATGAAACATATTATCATTTAGTACTTGCACGGAAATTCGAAACGTAAAAATATACAGGGTGTTTCATTTGAAAAAATTGAGAAAAATTACATTTCGCGTAAGTTAATCATTCTGTATAGTTTTACATGTTTTCGAAAAATTTCCCAGTTTGTTTGTTAGTATACTATTATTAATAGTCGGTGGTATAAACAGATTTACAAAATCCTGGTTCCTAAGTTAACTCTATTTTGGTACTAAAGTGGCGATATCTGCAGAACGGTTAGTGATACAGATACAAATTTCTATGCATTTGTTCTAAATATAACAGTGAATCCAAAAATGCAAAAATATGCAGGGTGTTCCATTAAAAAAGCACAGGTTTGGGTTGGCATATTTTTATCAATCACCCTGTATATATCTAAATATTTTCGGTATTCTAGGTTCAATGATCGTGTATTACCACACCAAATTGGTTTTGATATCTCTAATAGTTAAGGAGCAATACTCCGTCCACGCAGTAGACACCCACCCTGTAGGTATATAAATATAATACCAGTACTACTGTCTAATAATGTTCATTACTTTTCACAATACAAAAATTTGCCTACATGTATTAGTTTATTCGATTACATGTACTTTGCATATTTAATATAAAAGGAAATATGAATAAGTTAAAAATATCTGTATCGCAACTGATTTGATTGACTCTTGCACTTATGTGCTCATATACCATGAAACAGGTATATGAAAGCTATGCGCTGACCACAGCAGATTTTTCTATTTTACGTTAAAAATTAATATTTATCCACAATTTACTAAACAGAAATGAGACCTTTTGTTTTGTCAAATTTTGTCTGAAAATATATTGTGCATTAAGTACGAATAACATAAAATACAAGACTTGGGTGCACTTTCAAAACAAAGCATGGCTGATACAATTTCATAATTCTAACCAACCCTTACTAAACTATAGCAATAAATCATTGAAGAACATACGTAAATGCACTTTAGTGGTATTGCAGAACATAGGTCTCTGTGGAGTAACACATCATGAGATTTGTGTAAAAGTAGAATCAAACTTTCTAAGTCAGCACATTAGTGTACAGTGGAAAGTAAATACGTAATCGGGTTTACATGTAATAACAGTAACTGCAAGTTTTGTATTTAACAACAACGTTGTAAATAACTGTTTGTAGCAAGTTCAGAGAGCTAGAAACTTTTAACGTATTTCCAAGTATATTTTAAAATAATACTTTTCTATTTGGTCTAAAAAAAAAGACTAGCATTGTATTTAATCTTTTCTAGAACTTCTAAAGTAACAAGTTTAAGTACCAAGGAACGGAACTTTCAGAGTCATTAATATTAATCCCAACAAGTGTCACGAGAAATAAGGAATAAGTAAACTGAATGAAAGAAGTAACTTGCTAGAAAGCAAATTTGATTATAATAAACGAGGTTATGCAATTCACACCAATTTACTATGAAATAAGAGCTTTTTAGTATTCTTTTATTTACGCTTTAGCAGTTCGATTTTAATGTCAATAAATCTTTTTTTTCCATTTTTAGTTTGAATTTGTGGATACACTTTTTAATATTCGGGAAAGAAATACCAATTTTATCTTCTATGGAGCTAGAATTTATATGAAAAAAATGTATTTGCATTCGCTTTAAAACATACATGAATAAAACTTTTTTTAAAAGTTATATAATGTCCAAAGGGTTAAAAATTACAAAGAATAAATCATAAATTTACAATAAACATAAGTATAACGTAATCTTAAAGAAATGTTTAATTGGAAACTGTGCAGAGATCTAAGCTTGTGTACACATTTATGATTTGAATTTTTTAATTTTGTTAGTAACCTTCGTTCAACGTTCTTTTAATATGAGATTAAAAAGTCTTACCACGAATACCTACTTTCATATTACTACAGAATTTTTGAATTACATTTTTCACAAAGCGTTGACATGTCTTTAATACTTATTAGAATACATTTCAGTAAATAGATTTTTAAATGAATATTTTAGAAATAACTGAATTTTGGGATCAAGCAATATTGACTAAGTGGAAATAGTTTTTATAGAACGTAATACGATATTTATTTTATGTTCAGTAATAACATAACAAGCTTGAGAAGAAACCTGGGGAATTATTTTCTATTTTATTCCCTATCTAAACACGTATATGCTTGTCAAGTCATACAAAAGATACAACGAAATTTTCGGGATATAAGCACCAGATTATTCTAGGTATAATAATGACAGTACTGACTCGTGATTAAAAATAAAACATTTTGTCGCGTTATGTAGCAGTTGTAGTAGAAAATTTTGATACTCTTAGTTGTATTGTATGATTTTGTTGAAAAGTTAGATATATTCAGTTATGAAGTTTGAGAAGCTCTGATTTAGTCCTGTTTTTACAGTGCTATTTGAGTTTATTAGAAATTGTAAAACATTCGTATTCAGTTTTATGGTTATTACGTTTTTTTTTGGAAGATGAACGTTTAAATTGCGTAAATGTTTGTTGTATATTATAGGTATAGTTGTTTACGTTTAACCCTAACGAGAGATAAGTAAAGAAATCAGATTATATTGTAGTAAATACCGGATAATCCTCTTTATAAGTAGTTGTTAATTTAAAGTTTAGATTTGAGTGGAAATTACGTCATGGGAATGTGTTTGTAATTAAGATTACTGCAGAAATTGTACGAATGTAGAGTCAGGAGAATTAAATGACGCGATACTGAGAACTTAGATTATAAAAAATAAACAATTTGGTATGAGTGATTGGTATATTAAAAAAGTAAATTGCACCACGGTCTAGCTCAGTAAGGTACAATACTTACGAAACTTACTGTAGGTTGAGAACACATTTATTTTCAGGTGTGAGGGAGGCAGAGATGAGTCCATAGATATAATCAGTAATGCATTTTTTTATTTTTTCTTGTTGGACGCCACTCAATTTTATAGGTATAGTAATTAAGATTGAGAAAGCTGTACATTAATACCATAGGTAATCTGAATAACACTAAACAACTGTATTTATATGTAAATTTAAGAAACCAATATGTCTGATTAATTTCAACATAAAATAGCTAAAACGGTATTTCTCGTAAAGATTTACGATATTAAATAATCACTAAATTCAACACAACTATAAAAACTTATAGTCCATCTTTACTTAAAATTGAAATTGTGATATGATCAACACTGTATTTAATAATAAAACGTATATCTGACCTATGTCAACAAATATTACAATTACGACAGGTTATGAACCCAAATATTTTTATCTTAGTAACAGAAATCAGCTATTTCTGTTCATAGTAACCGTATCAAAACACCACTGTACTGATTTGCTATTTACTTAAAACGTACTTTGCATTAAAAGGATACTACTTACTTTTCTTGTACTCAAAACAAAAATATATTGACTTCATCTTAAAACGAACTGCAGTATAAGATAAAGTAGATAAGGTAATTTTCATTTGCCTTCAACGTACAAATAAACGAAATGTAAACCATATATAAAGGTAACGTAATTTTCATATCATAAACATACGGTGAGATAAGAGAATTTTCAGGAAATGCAGATCAAACAACAAACAAAAACTTGGGGACCCAAGCGGAGGCAAATATAACAGCATGCGTTATTAATGCTAAACAAAGGGATCTCCATTTATAATTCTTGAAGATGGCATTGCACCATCATTTACGCCATTTTATGCATATTCACTTCGTGACGTCATCAACCACGCTTTTGCAACGGTATGGAAATACATTAACATAAGAGCTTCTTCTTAACACAAGCAGTTTCCCTTAGTGTAGAGGCGAATCTTTGTTCCCTTTCTTTTCCCTATACGTAATATATCCAAACATGTAATTAAAAGCCATTACATATCTTATACAAGGGAAGCAAAACTTAAAAGCCACCACGTATTAAACGGTAGAAGAAACGGAAATGAATTGCGTATTCAGTTCGAACTTGCGCATAGAACATCAAAACTAATGTGGCTAAAATATCCCTTACAGACGAACAAAATACATACACAAGGGTTCGTAATTATGTACACTGAAGAGAAAATATCGACATATACCAAAATTTAATTATTAAAAGAAAAATAGATACCAACGTAATGTAAATATATTTATCAATAATGACACAAATTCAAAACTTACATTAAAGTAACTATAGCCAAGAATTGGCACGTTACAGGATAAGACAAACAACTGTGGTTTTACGATACGTTAAAGTACGGTTGATTTTCCATAGTATAGCGACGACGAAAACATACCAGGTTACAATTTTTTTTTTCGTGTAACCTTATGTGGTACGCTTGTGTCGATGACGCATTTTCAGGATCGTGTTTAAGAAAATTTGTTCATGCGTACGGTTTGAAAGAATTTTAGCTTTGTGATTGGTTATATTTTGTAAAGTTTAAAATAGCGAAATCTGTAAAAATCGCGAAAATAGATAATTAAGTGTCGAGAATCGTGTCGAATAAGATGTGCGTAAACTAATACCTGATGGTAGAGCGGTGGCGTTGTTAACATCCCTTATGATGTGTGTAACTGAGTAACATGTTGAGTGGTGAAGTTTAGAGAAATTCCTGTCCCATTTCGCAAAACTTAGTTTGCTTAACAGTTTGCATAACACACTTTATTTTAGTAATTTTACTCTCCCGTGCATTAGAATCACTTAGGAGAAAATACTGGTGAACGGCTTTGTTAAATACTAGTAATTTTGAGGGTTTGGTTAACGAATGTGAGTGTTGATGAGTACCAGCTAAGCACACATGTTGGTAGTTTTTGGATATAATAGAAAGCCCTACTGACGGCGATTGTATTAAGCCATCAGCTAATGTAGAAGAATTTTTGGTGTTGTGAGGAATACTATTGGTGGAGAACGACCGTCCGGGGAAAACGAGTCAGGGACCCCGGCATCCGTTACTATTTCTACCTTGGCGACCTGAAAATGTAAGGTAAAGCTATTCCAGTGCTTAGTGTTATTTTGGGTTACAATAAATCTAGACGGTGTTCGTTTTAAATAAGATTTTTGAACTTGCTTGCTTTTATTAAAGATTATAAAGTACGCGTCACCAGTTTTTAGTATTCAGAAAGTCGAATGTTAATGTGTTATCGATGTATTTACAAAATTAGTTAGTTACTTATTCACGTATATCTAGACATACTAAATTTGTTTGTCAACATTGAGCGCTGTTGATGTCGTGTTTGGTGTACAATTATTTCCTTTTAAGGTTAAATATTAATATTTAAATAAAAGGGCACATGCCGCCAATCTTTAGCTCTAGAAAGTGCTTTCGTAGGTGCAAAAGAAAGAAATTATAAATTTTGTGAGATTTTTAATAGATTTGCGGAGTGTTTTACTTTGAAACCGTATTGAGAGATAAAGGCTTTTGTTTGTGGACGATTTTGAAGTAATTTAATAGATGTTTATTAAGTAAAATTATTGAGTTTCTTTTAGGTACTACATTTGTTTTGTAAAGAAGCAGTATACCGATACCCAAAGGTGTCAATCTGTTCTTTGTCTGTATTACTTTGGTATTCACGCATAAAGATTTAACGTTATTGTCTATTATAATTTAATTTGAGTTTATGTCACTGAAGGTAGGGACGGGGGTAGTTTCATTTGAATCAGAGAGTAAACTAAAACTGATTTCACTAGCGGGGAGGTTTATTTGTTTTAATTTAACAACAATATTCAAGGGGGAACTAAAAATTTAAAAGTTGAAGTAATTTTGAGCAGCAGGTTTCAAAATCGACACAGGGAACCGTTGGTGGCGAGGAAAAAGGTAGGTTCAAATATTTTTCCTGTTTTATGCTAGAGCGCCCACTCTTGTTTGCGATTTTACCAGGATTAAGACAGGGTGGAATCCACAACATCTTCCAATCAGACTTACCGTATTATCGTAACCACGAGATAATATATAGTAAATAGATACCCATGACATAAAATAAACATAAACCCACGAATAAAACTCACGACCTCACGACGAGCTACTTGACCCTTTTAGTTATTTGCCCGTGCGATGTTCTAATGCCATTTAAACCCGTTACGATTTCATTCGCTTTAAAAATGTCAAAAAAATTATTGGATTTTGCTAATAATATAATGGATCTGTATGAATATAAATAACGAAATTTTCTTAAAACGTAATGATATTGCATTCCTTCGCAGTTAAGACGTTTAAACCTAGCGTCGCAATAGTGTAGTACATAAACGTAACTGAATTTGTTGTACCTATTACTTAAAGCTGGTTTGTTGCTAAAATAACCTTAAAATAATTATAACTTTAATATTACTAATAACCAGGATCTCGGATGAGGCTATGTTACCCATGAAACTTAACTTACAGAGCAGTTATGAAAAATGTGATATTATTGTTTATAAACATAATTTAGTGCGAAGGTCAATGGTATCGCAAACGTGATAAAAACCAAAAATTCGTGAAAGTGCGCTACTACGCTAGCGCAGTCTGTTTTTTGAACGGATCAAATAAGAGATTTGAAACTTGGTGTAGGGTAAAGGGTACATGAATACTGGTATAAAATTGACGGTGAAAATTTGAAAATGACGGCTAGGTGCCATTTTGAATTGCAAATTTAAGCGAGGGAAGGATTTAAAGGAGGGCCAGAAACACCTCATTTTGAACCTATGTGCGTGTGTGTACTTTATAACCCTAGAATAAGTCAGTAACTTTATAAAATATGCAATGGCGGGGTTTTAATACTATGAAACAAAAACAATTAAAATTTACACATTCATATCTAAAGGTGCTGGAAATGATGACCATGTATTGTATTTCTATTTGCTCAGGATCCATGATGTCTCGTGTTGTTGTTGCTATAATAAAAATAGAGAAAAGGGTTAATAATAAATTCCGATTGTGTGATTATTATAATGTCAAAAATAATTACAAGTAACAATCCAGTTGATTTAGTATACATTATAAGGATGAATGATAAATATCGCAAACATTGAAAATTGTGTTAAAACGGTACACATTGTATGTAAGGGTGAGCATTTCAATGTGTTGGTATTAGGGATGAACGATAAAAAGTAGAAAAGGACGCGAATTTTATGATCGAATGTGAATATTAATTTGACTTAAAAGTTGTGAGCAATCAATTTTATGGTGTATAAGGTTATAAAGAAACATGATGCTAGCTCTAGTTCTTTTCTGTAGCGAGCAAAGCTGCAATGCGTAGGATAGCCTTACACATAAGAGCAACGTCCGCAAGGGCGAAACAAAAAATATAGAATCGCCGAACAATATATAAAGGATTAGTCAGTGACTCAGCGGTAAAGGTGTCACACTAGTAAGTGAAAGGTACCAAGTTCGAATCTGAGAGTAGTCAAGTGCTTGGGAAAAAATCATAACAAAATGAATTCGACTCAAGTGCGGAAACAGTCCTTCTCAGGACTAAGCCTGATGACAGAAGCAGAGTTCGCTTCCGAAACGTCGCGCTCAAAAAGCAAAAACTGTGGAAATAGGCCGATCAACTCAACTAATACGAAACTACAGTAACAAAACACTTATAATGCAGGACTCAGCAAAGGACACTTACACTTAAGTAAAATTTTAAGTTTCGTTAAAATCCGCAAACATTGAGAAAACTGATACTCAAAATTCAATATCTATCTTCGTTATAAACTCCCACGTAAACTTATTTACTCAATTAACAAAAGAAAAGAAAATGATAAGTGGTCAACGCGGTAACTAATTGTTCTATTTAAAATGAATATTCGTCACAACAAGAATAAAAAAAAACGCGATCGAATATTTAATAATTCCGATAATTTGCTTTACATTTAATGTGGACAGCTCTCAAATTTGTCGAAATTCAACGTGCTTTTAGTTTGGTGAAGGTAAATAAATGCCCAAAAATTACAGTACAAATAACTACATTATGAGGAAAAGAACAGCATCAAAAATGTATGCAAAGGGCAAGAACAATCAATGAAACATTCTTCAGGCAGTGGGGCGTAAACAAAGGTAATTTGTCAAGCACAAAACCAAACACATAAAGAAAATAAGGCTGCGTCACATATTCAACCGCAGTCGCGAACGTCAAGGAGAAGTAATATCAATTACTTCTTCTTGAAAAGCAACACCAATACATCTATACAAATAACAATAATAAAAAATATCTATTGCAAGTTATAACACAAAGACAATAACGTTACCCAACGTCCTTTCGCCACTTCCGCAATTTCCATTGTTCGGGGCCAATTCCATCACTATCAGCTGACCTTTTTATTATAAAGCGTCGCAAAATTTACCAAACTCCTGAGTGCGTACATTTGGGTGAATAGTCAGACACATAATAATCTGACACTTTAACTTTTATCAAATATTATCAAGTGATACTTTTCTATTACTCTTAAAAGTTACGGTAATAATGTCTATTATAATTTCAATAAATACACATACGTGACAACAATGTACACCATATAGATTTGTAAATTTACACAAACACGAGAAAAATCTCTAATACAAATTCTTGAAACACAATGACGGTGCCGTCGCCGATTAAGTATAGATTAAGAAGACTTTTCTTTCAGATAAGCACTAGGCTAAATTGGAAATCTCCAACTTCACTTATTGAAGCTGCAGTTCCTACACAAAACGGCAATCGATAAACAAATTGGATAGGGGTGTTCAGAATTTAACCATTACCGCCGATGGACGTCGAAGGCCCGACAATAATAATTCGTAACTACATCTTACTTGTTTTAAACTCTCAAGTTCTATACTTAAACTGAACTGAAAGGGAAGCAACCATCTACCCACTCTTATAAAAGTTACTTCACACGTAAACTTAATCATAAAAAGAAGAAACAAGCAACTGTCAGTTGAGAGAATGCAGGAAACACAAGACTACCGACTACTATAGATTGAGTCAAATAAGTTCTCAACAATATTTGAAAAAGCTACACAGGTAGGCTATGTCGCTATTCCATATGATCAACTTTATTCAAACAACTCAATTGACATAAACTAAGAATTCCAAACGATAATTATATCAGAACTTCACAGGATGTGAATATGGCTGTGATCAAATTTAGCAAACTAATTTATACATTCGTACTAAAGCAATTTAAATCTCTGCATAACCTCATCGTGTAAAAACAAATATTTTCCACTAACGATCTTAAAATAATAAAACTCATCAATGTACTGAATTAATTCCTGTATTACAAACAAAGAAAAAAATATAATATCCAACTTCTCTCGCGGTTTTCTCACAATGTGACAATTGTCTTTTAGAAGATACTCCAAGTGTTGTCTCTTTGAAGTCAATTTTGCAGTATTTACGGTTAACGCAACTAATTAATGAGCCCACTAGAGTACCAAATACATCTACATCCCTATAGATCTAGTTTTGGTATCTGAATCACTAGTTATAACTGAAAGTGAAGTAATTTCGTGTAATTTATCACATCATGATTTCATTTACCGTTGTGTTTCAATTACTTCGCACAATCAAGAGCCGATTATAAAAACAATATTGGAAATTTTCTGGAATAAATTTAAATGTCTTCCAAGAGGATTTAAAAACTACGCCGTTTGACATAATGAATTATGAATCATATTAATCAAAAGCTGCACTTGTTCAATTGTTGTATATTACATATAATGGATATACATGGTCTATTACGTTCAGGACGGTTTAAAATGAATGTTGTACCTTAAATTACAAATAATATTAGACACTTAATTTCATTACGAAATACAGCCAAAGCTAGATTTAGAAAAACTAAATTATCACGTCATTAGAACTTTACAACATAATTTAACAAGTATCTGTAATAATAGAACAATCTGGAAACGCCTCGAATATATGGGAATTGGAAAATCGAGACCACTTGCTACCGCTACGTTTGTAATAAAATTTACGTTTATTTAGGTAAACTTAACATGCATGGTGTGCAGCGTGTGTTGCATATCATAGCTGCATAAAACATAATTTACTTACTTAAAGTGGAGTGTTCCACGCGTATCGTTTGCACATTCAGTTTCAGACATGTTCATGCGCAAAAACCTTTTGAGAGCGTCGTTTTGTGCTATACTGAAAGAGAGTAGAGCACCCATTTTTGCTCTGTTAAATATTTTTTATTAAAAATGCTATATAATTTGTATGGTAAGTTATTTTAAACTATTATATAAAAGTTTGCATTTCAGGCAGTTTTACTTTCACGTTTACTTTTTATTTTTACTTTAACTCCACCTTTATTGTTATTTTCACACGTATACACATCTACGCAATTAATTATCTTACCGTTAATCCAATTTACGGTACTAGTACGATTAATCAAGAGTGAGATTTATTCATTTGGAAATTATAAAACATACAAATCCAGATTTATTTCAACCCTGAAGTAATATTACGCAACAATTGCCAAAACGCTGACCCAGTATGCAGTCATTTCGTTATCTACATTGTAATCAAGAATAAGTTATTCTGATTCCATTAATTACTCATAACATTAATTAGTCATTAGGTAATAACGTTACTAACATTATTCTTAAGGTATTTCCGTTTATAATTAAATATAGGTTGTGTAATAAAGTATGTTATTGTATAAATTTTGTTTAACTTTATTGTATAACAGTTTACTTGTTTATTCCATATTTAAAAACAAGTTGGCGTCGGAGTATTTAACAATTAGTTTCAGGAAGGAGCAACCCCGATTTTAAAGCTAACGCATCTAGGTACATGTAAATATTTCTTGGTTAGTAAGGAAAATCGATAATTTTAAAGGCACCAAATTTTCTAGTTATTACGTAAACTGTTAAGTGGAAAAATTGTAGCCATGGGTGTAGAAGTATATTTATGGATATTTAAGGATTTGTACAGAGTTACAACACTTTAGGCCAATTAGCATCATGTCAAATTTATGGAAGGTCTTAGAAAGAGCTAGTTTTAGTCAGCCACCGAAAATACGTTTATATATACCAATAACACAATCTGGTTTTCGTGCAGAATACAACTGTACTACTGCTATGGTGAAAGTGACTAATCATATCTTAACAGCTTCTTATGAAGGTTATCTTACTGTACTTCTCTCACTCGATTATTATAAGGCGTTTGACAACATTTAAAATTAAGCACAAGTGCGATTTTATTTTTTCAAAGTTACTTAGTTAATAGATCTCAAAAAGTTAGTCTTCGGAATGAAGTATCAGGTCCACTAGATGTAAGAAGAGGTTTACCACAAGTTCCATTCTTCAGCTGTTGCTTTTTTTTGTTATACACCTCAATTTTAATTAACTCTATCGCTCGCTGCTCGAATCATACCTATGCAGATGATCTCCTTGAATTATTCCTTTAAATTTAACGATACAGTTGATGCTACCGGAACAGTAATTCTGACTTGAAGCAAATCTGCTTGTTGTTTTCTCAACCACTTTGTCTCAGACTTAATTCTGCAAAATTAGCTGCTCCTTTATTTGGCAACAAATACCACATAACAAAAGTTAAAGAGCCTACGGCGATAAAAATAAGTAATGTTCCTATATATATATATATATATATATATATATATATATAATATATATATATATATATATATATATATATATATATATATATATATATATTATATATAGTAGAAAAGTAAAAATTTCAGGTTTATACATGGAGAATTCCTTCAGATATAAATATCAATTAAGCAACTAAATTGTTTCATCATGTGATCAATTAAGGAAGCTCTATCCATACGGGTACACTTTAAGCTTAGAAACCAAAATTAGACTGTGTGAGGTAGTGGTATTATCCCAATTCAATGATTACACTCCTGTTTACCATTCAGCTATTGACATCATTACAACTAAAAGTGTTGAAAAAGTTCATAACTCTGCTCTTCGTTTTATTAACGGTATCAGGGAATATGATAGCATTACTTATAAATTGTATGATTCAAATTGGCTATCCATGTATAACCTCCGGAAATTGCATATGTTATGCCTATTTCTTAAAATTATTAGTAACGTAAATCCTACCTTTACAACATTATTATGACTGATGCGCATAACATCTGTACAAGGCTCCGTAGACGCATTTCTCCGCCGAAAATCATTGTTCGAAAGATCATATTCGTTCCATATATGTATATCACAACTATAACAATTTGTCGGATCTCTTGAAACAATTCACTACATCAAAATTTAAATAAGTATTAAGAAAATATATATTTAAGGAACAAACTTTTGAATGAACAAATTGTTAGCATACCTTTTGTATATTGGGTAGATGATGTTATGTATTTGATATTTAGTTACGCAGGGTTTAGGTGGAAGATCAGTACTACTGAATCTCGCCCTGAGTTTATGTATGTTTCTTCTTTGTTTTATTCTTTAATACAAATATTATGTTTGTATTGTGCATAATAAAGCACATTATTATTATTATTTTTTTTGTTTGTTCTGAGGCATCGACAACTAAGGTCATTAGTCTGTGTATTAGGTAGATTTATGCTTTGATTTGGTTATTTTATGTTATCAAATTTTCCCATATAGTCCAATTCTTGTTTTTTTTGTTTACACACATCGTCTTCTAGATTCATGGTTCTTTTAATAGTAGCGTATTTGGGACAATCGTTTAATATATGCGTTGTTGTTAGCGTCAGCGTCTATACACTTGGGTGAGTCGGTTCCTATTAGTAGATATGATAATGTAATATTACTATGTCCGATGCGTAGTCTGGTTATTACTATTCTGGTTCGTCTAGTCAATTAATTTGGTAACTTCCATTGATTGACGTGTTTTTTGTACCTAGATAGTTTACTTTGGGTGTTATTCCATCGTTCTTGCCATTTCTTGCATATTTGATTTTTAACGAATATTTTAGCGTCGTTTGGTATTATATCTTCTATTGAACTTTCGTTTAAAGCAGATGCTTCCTTAGCTGCAGCATCAGCTTGCATATTTCCTTCTAGTCCTGAATGGCCTGGAACCCTAACTAATATAATTTTATTATTTTTTAAATTTGAGATTACTTATACATACTATTGTATTCTTCTAGTTTCCATTTGAAGGATGTTCCATCTACAAAGAATGATATCCTGTTCCAGACGGGGTTTTAGAACCGTCGGTAAATATTAATAAAGAGCTTGTAGTTTCTTGTACTATTTGATTAAATTTGTGTATTTGTGCTATATTTGTTGAAAATTTTTAGGTCTAGCCGTGTTACGAATTCTAAGATTTGCCATGGTGGGATGTTACAGAGAGCAACTTGTGCTACTTGAAAAGTTGGTATTTTCAGAGAGTTTCTACACTCTTTTGCACGAACGCATAGTGGACGAGTAACAGTTGGTTTTTCTGTATATCGTTGGATGCGTTGCTCATTGCTAAAAATGTCGGTGTTTGCATGTTGTGCTTTAGAGCTCACATTTATTTCGTATTTTAGGAGGAAGTTTTGTCTGCGGAACGATAATGGCATAATACCTGATTCGCAGTGTAAGCTTATCGATGGGCTAGTTCTAAATGCACCAGTAATGTATCGAAGTGCATTGCATTGGATAGAGTCTAACGCTTTTAATCTTGATGGCCTTGCCGCTCCTTAAACACCACAACCGTAATCTATTCGAGATAAAACTAACGTGTTATATATGTTGGCAAGTATCTCATGGTTTGAACCCAGGTGATGTTAGCCATGCATTTGATCAGATTCAACGCCTTCTTGGCTTTTGTGGCGGTTCCATTTATTTGTTTTTGTACGGCAAAGAACTATCGAAGTGGAACCCTAAAAACGAGTTTTCACATTTAATTCTGTTACCCTTTAAAAATAATGTTGGTCCTCTGTGAGGAATACAAAGGCTACAGAAGTGTACGCAGACGGTTTTATCGTTTGAAAACTGGAAACCAGATGATTCTGCGTTCTCATTAATTTTATTAATTGCGGGTTGAAGTTGGTGCTCGATAGACGCAATTGTTTTCCTGCGAGGAATATAGCAAGGTCATCTACGTACAAGCATTTTTGGATTGTTTCACTGACACTGTGGCATTGTCTGTCAAAGAATATTGCGCTCCCAGCTCCAGTTCTTGTCTTGGCGGCGTCTGTGTATATGCTTTTAGCTTGTGTGTGTGTGTTTGCATTATTTGTCTGGCTCGTGTTCGGAATTGTCCTGATGGGGTTGTTTCTTTTTTCATTTTTGTTAGATGTAGGATAAATGTTGTTTTTAGGTTGGTTATTATTATTATTATTATTATTATTATTATTATTATTATTATTATTATTATTATTATTATTATTATTTAGACGACGTAGATGACGGTTTCGAAGGCGATGCTTTTGATAAGTTATAAATAGTGTGGGCAGTCACCGAACAGCACTGACCAAAGTTATTAAATCAAGTGACCAAAGATGACCGGACGCTTTCAAAACTAACCAGTCAGTTTTTCAAATTCTCAAATCAATATCAAAATAAATCATACTAAAATAAAAAGACAAACAAACGTTGAAAGTAAAACCGAAACAAAAGTGATATTTTTATAATATTGATACCACTAAATACCTAGTGTTAGTTGAGTACCTATCACATACCATCACCGACTAGTTTCTTCATGTACACTGTGTCCCGTTTTGGTTGAAATTGTATCTCGTTTGCGGGCAAAGATAGAAAGATGCGGTTTTCGCGAACCTGTCCTACCTTTTCGTGAAACGAAAGATGCCGCAAACAGAATTGTCATCGTCCTATTAGTATTTGAGATACAGGGCGAAATTCAAAATTTGCACATTGTTTTCCAAAAACAGGCGTATAATTTGCGCATTGTGAGGTGGGGCTCTTCCTGTTGGAAATGAATTTGGTTCAAGCTAGCTAAAGGAATGTCATCTAATAATTCAAGCACAAGCATTTCTAAAATGTCCAAATATCTAGGAGCGGATAAGTTCCCTTCGAAAATGTAAAATTTTATTTTTGATCCTAAAATAAAGCAGCACACGTTTAGTCCAAATAGTCCTTTTTTTCTTTGGGTGAATATTTGGTGTTGATTTTCTTGAGACCAGAATCTGCTATTGCGCCTGTTTAAAACACCTGAATTGCTAAAATGTGCCTCGTCTGATCATATGACAGTTCTACCCAAGTTGGGTCGCCAGGATGTAGATGTTGAACAAGCCTAAATTTATGTGGTTTATATTTATGGTGGCGAAGTATTCTTTGGATTCTTGTTTTTGAAACTTCAATACTGCTTTCAATAGTTCTGCAAGAACTTATAGGATTACCCTGCGTACATTCTATATATTCTATTTATTATATTTTTTTGACCTGGGTTCAGAAAATGATCCAAATTTAATTAAAATTCTTTTTAATGTATAAAACGTGATTTTACTAGGTAGTCTCCATTCTGAAAACCTACATAGATGTAAAGTTACTTAATTATCAAAATTAATACCAAGGAAACTATATTCACCTGTTAAAATACAAGTTTATTGCTGCGTCGGCGTTTTCATTACTCTGATCAAATCAAATCAGCATATCATATTTTTCAAAGTTATCCAAATTTTGATTTTCTGACAAATTTTGTACAATGAACAAACAATACGATTGTTACACAAAAATAATTTTAATCAGATCTGACAGGTCAATTACGTTTACATCAGACTACGCCCAGCCTACTTACAAATTTAGATATAAAGTATTCTTTATAAGTTTTGTTGCCATTAATATATTTTTTTTTTGAAGCTGTAAGATGCATTTTACGTATTTAAAAGAAAATTTGCAGTTTTAATATGTTTCAAAAAGTATTGTACGTAACTTGCATAATTTTTTGTTATTATTTTTGCATTTCTGCGTAAAAGTCCTTAGATTTATTATAATCGCGTATTTACATATTTATAATTATAATAAAGCAGTAAGAATCTAGTAGCCCTTTTTGAATACTCAAATATAGCTTGGATTTATTATAATTTATTGTAATCGCGTATTTAGATATTTATAATTTTAATAAAGTAGTAAGAATCTAGTAGCCCTTTTTTAATACTCAAATATATCTTGGACGTTCAAGAAAATATGCGTTTATACTGAGTTTATAGGTTTCATGGCTAACTATATCATCAAAATGTTAAATTAACGTAACATTCATTTTTGAGGTTAATAATGCAAAAGAAATGTCACACAATTAAACTTTTTGAAAGCTAAGAGTAAGCTCTATTATATAATAAAAATGTTAAAAAAAAACAAAACTTGGGATAATGCGAAGAAACTGAATTTTTGTGGGGAAAACTAACCACGCCACTAAATTCTACGGAAAATTCTGTATAAAACCCATTTTTCACAATTTCGATAAATTACAAGTTACGGGGAGTGCTTAAAATGTGCAAATTTTGAATTTCGCCCTGTATCTCAAATACTAATAGGACTATGACAATTCTATTTGTGGCATCTTTCGTGTCACGAAAAAGTAGAACAGGATCGCGAAAACCGCATTTTTGTATCTTTGCTCGCAAACGAGATACTCTACAATTTCAAGCAAAATGGGACACAGTGTACATGAAGAAAGTAGTAGGCGATGGTATGTGATAGGTACTCAACTAACCCTACAATTTCTACCAAAATCGGACACAGTCTACTATATACCCAAAGTCTTTGATATTATTGTGAAGCTCATTGAATAACAAGCCTATTAAAACTAGTACTACCAATTTCTAAGTTGCTGGCCATTTGCCAATACAAGTTACAAGTTTTATGTGTTTGTAAACGAGTTTAGTTTATGAAAACTATAAAAATTATGTTGATGAATAAACTTGTTTAATCACAAATAGATTTGCATTTAATGTCATCGTGTAACGAAATTTAAAAATAACGTGACCATACTAAAACGTATGACTTAAACGCCGATGACGTGATGTACTGATTCAAAAATCGGCGTATAATAACAATTTGCCAAAGGAAAATACTTCTTTTGCATTTAATACCTAAGAATAAATTTTGTATGAAATTCGTTCAGATCTTTTCACTGAATACCATAATATATAGCACGAGCTAATTTTACTAAGGGAAGTTTAGAAATTCTCAAAAACAAACAATGGTATTATAATAATGAATAATGAGGATTAAGGTCCTTGAGGTTACTCGAAACTCATAAACTTTCACAATTTTCATGGTTCAAGAAACAAAGCATATATGCAGGTCAATAGTTTTATAGGTTTGCTCATTTATTTAGCTTTAGAGTATGTACAACTTGTAATAGTTAAGCCAATGTTGAGTGCGCCCTTTTTAAACGTTTACTCAGAATATATTTTTTTATACACAAATAATTTTTGACGTGCAATGCATCTGTCTAGTATGTAAGAAGATAAACTGTGAGCAGGATGTAAACTTTTGTAATTATAATTAAAAAAAGTATTCTCTAAAAAGGGTTACAAAAATATTAACTAACAATAATGAAAACTGTGTAAATTGACTTTTACAAATATTCTATCATAATTTGTGGAATAAAACTCATAAAACTCACGTTTTAAAAAAAATGATTTTTAAAATCAAGATGTAAAAATTAGAATGTGAAATGGGAAATTACACTATAAAGATGTCTATCCTTGTACTTCGCCATTCAATGTGTCAAGACGTGTTAGAAAGCTTTTCTGAAATCGTTTTCATTCCGTTACGCCGCAACCCAGTTACCACCGCAGTTGGAATGTTTGCTAAGCATAACAAATTTGTATTTGGAATGTTTCATTTAAATACGTTCGTTATATAAGTGAATTAAATATATAAATAGAAGATTTTTACATATTATTAAACATTTTTGCTCTTTTTATATTTTGTATTATGTTATTTTATTTGAAAATAAATTTCCCTTTGAATATAACCTTTTAGGTTAGAAATATAGTTCATTCAGCTTCTTGATATTCGCTTTTCTTACGTGCTCACTGACGTAAATATTGAATTTAAAATTTATACTCTCAGAAATTAAATTACATATATTATACACTAAATAATGTTGCGTTTCTAGGGGATTAACTTAACTATTCAAATGTATTTACTCAACTTATCTGACGCTTATACATTTAAGTCTATGCATTTTGGAATAATTTACTCTTTATACGAATACTCGTGTGTTACCACATATCTCGGATGGCTTAATATATTAACTTTGGTTTTTTATGTTGTTAATTCCACTTTAGAAATTTGCCATTCTCTGCAACCAGTGAGTAATGATTACTCACGGGATTTACTGTGTAGCTGTGTAAAATAAATAATATTATTAAAACATTTGTTTAAATTTGTTTGTAGGTACTGTTCCTGTATAAACATATGATAGCAAAAAATAATGTATAATACATTTTTAACGCGCACTGCCACGGATTTTCACATTGCGCACATTTTACTGAATGAGTTCTTCGACGAAGGTACTGTTATCTTCAATAAATATTAGCTAACTGTGTTTTTTAGGAAGAAAAAGTCAATTAATTTGGCAATGACTGCATTTACAGTACAACTTAGTGTAGCTTGGAATAAAATGTGGTATGTATTTTATGCAGCAATATTCTATCCGATTTTTTCGCGTTTCACTTCTTTTCAAGCAATGGAATGCAAATAATGAGTCACAGTACAACATTCTCCAGCCTGCGTTGATACAATGGTTTTCAGGTAGAGCTTTGACAATTGTTAACGTTTCTTCCTCAAAAAAGCAGATTTTTGTTTCATTGCCACTAACCAATGCATCAATGGGGCATGTATTCGTTGCTTGTCTGAACACTAAAAATACAGCCAAAAGCACTGGGCGTAGCCGTAACGTAAACTTCAATGTAGCTCTTTAACAAGCGCATGTAGTTAAAAAATCGTTTGAAAGACCTCATAACGAACATTAGTTCGTGGCTTATGGTACCAAAGAACCATCTATAAAAGGAAATAGAGTAATAAACTAAACAAAGTAACAATGTAGAAGTGTGTGGAATCAATATTCATGTAAATGGTAATAATAAAAAAACAATCAGATGTACTCAGCACATAACTGTCTTATGGATATATATATATATATATATATATATATATATATATATATATATATATATATATATATATATATATATATATATATATATATCAAAACTTAATCATTCGCGATAGGAACATCTTTAAAATATTAATATTTGGTATTATATATTCAATGAGCAAATCACATGTATTAAATTACACATATACAGATTTGAATTGCAAAAGTGCATTTATATATATATATATATATATATATATATATATATATATATATATATATATATATATATATATATATATATATATATACGGACAAAACTTAATCATTCGCGATAGGAACATCTTTAAAATATTAATATTTGGTATTATATATTCCATGAGCAAATCACATGTATTAAATTACACATATACAGATTTGAATTGCAAAAGTGCATTTATATATATATATATATATATATATATATATATATATATATATATATATATATATATATATATATATATATAATATGTATATACCGTCTCCAAGATAAGGATGCCCACTATGGGGATCTCGGAAACGCTAAGAGATGGAAGGTCGGTTAAATAGAACAAAAGTTACGCATTTGAGAGGATGCATTTATGGTCTTTGTAGAACTAAGTAAAGTAAAGTAAAG